>CAUYPO010146229.1:0-17409 GCA_963574435.1 Cheirogaleus major | reverse complement strand
GTGAACAAATTCTGTTTGGAACATAAAGCCTATATAATGGATGCTCTCATAACTCACTATCGATGCTGCTTGCACATATTTAATAATGATGTTTTTCTCTAATTACTGTGTTTGGAATATATTTTAAAGAATTTTTTAGCCGGGCAAGGTGGCTCATGCCTATAATCCTAGCACTCTGGGAGGCCAAGGCAGGAGGATCACTTGAGGTCAGGATTTCTAGACCAGCCTGAGCAAGAGCAAGACCCCATCTCTACTAAAAATGGACCAAATTAGCCTGGCAACTAAAAATAGAAAAAATTAGCTGGGTGTGGTGGTGCGCACCTGTAGTCCCAGCTACTTGGGAGGCTGAGGCAGGAGGATCCCTTGAGCCCAGGAGTTTGAGGTTGCTGTGAGCTAGGCTGACATCACTGCACTCTAGCCCAGGCAACAGAGGGAAATTCTGTCTAAAAAAAAAAGAATTTTTTTTCTGTAATTGAGGTAGACATAATGCTCACCAATGTGTCCAGTTCTCCTTTCTTCCTAGACATACAGAGGATCACATTTACTTTTCTGACCCCTGGCAATTAGGTGGGGCCAAAAAAAGCTATAACTGTGTGTCACTTCCAGGTTGAAGCACTTAGGAGACAATGCTCAATTTTCTGTTCTCTCATCGCCGGCCATGGTAATCTTAAAATCACTTCTTAATATCAAGGTGCCACGAAATCCAAGCAGACTGGATCATTGAGCCACACTCCCCTGGAGGAGCTGCCTGGAGGAGAAGCGAACTTGTCTGTGAAAAACACCAGCATGTTGGTGTTCCTTGCTGCAACAGCATCGCCCCTCTTGTCCTGACCGATACAGCAATGAAGAAGATCTGTCAGCTGTAATGGAATTCCTGTCTCCCAACCCCGCCAGTGCAATTTTGGAGCGGCGATGACTATATTCTCAGAGTTACAGGGTCAAGACAGTCAGTGGAAGAGCAAATAAGCAGGAACAGGAAAGAGGTAGAATTGGAGAGGACAAGACACTCAGGAGACAGGAGCTGGGATGGACAAGGAAAGATGGCGGAAGAACCATCACTGGGAGTTCATGGTCATGTGTTCGGCCAGGGGGATCTGTCCTTATCTAGACCCCAGAGACACTGAGACCATCTAATTGAATCCTCATCCTTTATTCCTAACTCTCCTCCACTGCCCTGCTCTGTATTCTGACACCACCCTCCTGCCCGGCCATGGCCACCATCTCCATCCCACTGAGTTAAAATGAGCTGAGCACAACACTCAGTTGAATGGAGTTGGGGTTCTTGACACAACACTTTCAATAGAACTGGCCCCAGAATGCCAGAGCCAATGAGAACCTTATTTCAGATACTGGTTTGGCAAATATACAGCAAGAGTCTTAAACAAGTTTAAATCTCAACTTGATCCAGTAATAAAGAGTTCAGATGAACTTCGGACTGTTTCCCAAGGATGGGTTACAGGAAAGGTGATTTGGGCATTACTTGTACTAGAAAAATTGAAAATGGTCTGAGTGATCAGCAAAAGAGGAATTATTAAAAAACAAACAACAATAACAAAAACAGGGGACATCCATGTAATTATAGGTAAAGCAAAATAGTATTTTCAAAGAATGTTTAGTGGCATGTGGAAATGTTTACAATGTTATGCCAGGTGAACAAAAAGATGCAAAGTTTTCTATGCAGAATAATCTCAATTGTATATACCAATACATAACACGCATAAAAAAGACTAGAAGAAAATATATTTAAAAAATGGTAACAATGATTACCTTTGAGTGGTGGGTTATGGTGATTTTTATTTCTTCTTTGAAAGTTTCTACATTCTTCAAATTCTCTTTAATGAGTATATATTATTTCAAATTAGGAGAAAATTTTTATTTCAAGCAAAATACATTTGTACCAGGGTTTCAGTGATTTTAATAACTATGGCTCAACCATTTCTACCTTGTAAACACATTCCAGGCAATGGTCATTAATGTTCAGTATAATGGCTCTATAGAGGGGGTGTTTTATTTTTATATTTCTCAGTTGATATATTATTAATTAAATAAAATATTATTATAACACTATTCAGAGCCTCATTGTTAAATTATTTACAGAACCTTTTGGTAACATAAAGCTATCCTCAAGTTGGCTCACTTGAAATCCTGAGGAGAAGAAAACCACAGGGATTCTTAAAATAATTCAGCATGGCTGGGAGGAGAGTGCTGGACTCCCCGGGGCATGGGCACATCCTACACTCGCCTTTGTCAGAGGAGACACAGCCAGGGTGTGGCCCCTGCCCGGAGAAGAACATGCCCTACATTCAAGTCCTCAGGAAGACCCCCTGCACCAGCAGAGAAAACAGACCACCGCCCAGAAGGCCCTGGAGTCCAGGCATCCACGCACACATGAAATTGGCTCTAATGTCCAAGTCACCTCAGAGCTGGAAGCTAAGGTGGTGTCAGGATTCTAGTATTGCAGAAGGAACAGGGAGATCTCAAAGGTCAATTTCAGGCCGGGCATGGTGGTTCACACCTGTAATCCTAGCACTCTGGGAGACAGAGGCAGGAGGATCGCTGGAGGTCAGGAGTTTGAAACCAGCCTGAGCAAGAGCGAGACCCCATCTCTACTAAAAATAGAAAGAAATTAATTGACCAACTAAAAATATATAGAAAAAAATTAGCTGGGCATGGTGGTGCATGCCTGTAGTCCCAGCTACTCGGGAGGCTGAGGCAGGAGGATCGCTGGAGCCCAGGAAATTGAGGTTGCTGTGAGCTAGGCTGACACCACAGCACTCACTCTAGTCTGGGCAACAAAGTGAGACTCTGTCTCAAAGAAAAAAAAAAAAAAGGTCAATTTCAGTCTGGAAAATCCTAATGAATCTTGAAGGGAGCACTGGATTTCACTGCTAAGGCTTCCAAGTAAATTAAAGCTACCAGGCTCCCCTCCCATCCTGGAACTGATTTGGAGACCCCTCTCTGCAGGCCGCAGCCTGGTGTGTTGAAGATCTATGATCAACGACAGTCAGCCAGTCCACAGATCCTCAGTGAACAGTCAGCGTACACCAAGCACCACCATGGCACTGACAAATGTGCTGTGGTCAACAAACTAGAAAGGGAATAAATACAGTGCTTCTCAAATCTTTAGTGTCCATGCATGTCACCTGGGGATCTTGTCAAAAAAGCAAATTCTGTTTCCATAAATCTAGGGTAGGGCTTGAGATTCTCACAAGCTCACAGGCGATGTCAGTACTTCTGGTACATGGGCAGTATTTTAAGTACCAAAGGCCCAATGGGTTAAATATATACAAAAATAAGCTATTACTATTGAATACTTATGCCAAGCATACTACATGAGGTCTATCCCTGGGTTTCTCCCAGCCTTGATCTTAGTGACAGGTGTCTGAAAGGACACTGAAGCCACTTGGACAGATAGGTGATGCCAAGGTAAACCTGTGCCCACATGTGGATGGGCCCCAGTTAGACCAGTCGGCACACTCACCTCCTACGCGTCAGCCCTGCCTGTCAACGTGAAGACAACGGGCCAGTAACCTCAGGGCACGACGCTTACCTCACAGGAATGTAAGTATTATAAATGGGACTCTGGATTAGATAACTTCTTCTTGGGTCCCTTTTAATCCTGAGATTCTAGGAGCCAATGAACATAGCAGATGCAGAAACCTACAAATGGCCATTAGTCAACATCTGGCCAAGTAAAGATACTATAAAAGCATAAACAAGAAGAATGCATCTCTCTTAAGCAAGGTTTGTAATGAAATTAGCCTTTCAAGTTGGAGACTTTCCTCTGTTCACATTGAGAGTGAAGTACTCAGAGACTGGGTAGACTATGGTTGGGGAGTGGTGGTTAAGGCTTATCTATTGGTAGAATCTCACACCCTATCCCAGATCTACTGAAATGGAATTTGCATTTTTAACAAACCTCCAGATGATGTACGTGCTCAAAAGTGTGAGAAGCGCAGGACTGCATGCCTTTCTTGCCTTGTTTACCACGGCAGCCCCAGGGTCTTGACAATGCTTGGCATATACTAGTTGCTCAGTAAATATTTATTGACTGGCTGACTGTTGGCCATCGCCTATAATGAGTAACGTGTAATTTATGGTGAAATTGCACATTAAATTTTTATTTTAAAAGCAGCACAATTGTTGACTCCAATAGCAAGAAGTCCTAGGGCACCAAATGGCCCTGACATTCATTCTGGTGGGCATTGTTATTTTAGGCTATCTGTGCTTCCTGCTAGAATCCCACTAAAATAATAAGCAAAGGAATTTTCAAAGGACGAAGAAAACCGGAGAAGGGAGGACAGTCTTCTCTCCTCAGATGTCTTCAGATATTTTGGGGATGGAAAGTGGATGTATGTGTGATGACCGGCTTAGCAGAGTGGGGAAAGCATGACACAAACCTAAGAGCCTGTAGAGAGGCTGCCCCTGAAATGGGATTGGTCCGCAGCAGAGCGCCCCAGGGAGGCTCAGGGACCTTCCTCAGGTGGCAGAGTGGGTGGAGCTGGAAGAGGAGAAGTGGCTGTTCTCCCATCTTACCTGTGGCAGCCGGGAGCCCACCGGTCCCCAACCCAGCAAGCCCTGGGGGCTTTATTCTTAGCATAACTAGATCAGAGAGTCTCTGGCAGAGACACCAGGCACGATGGAGGGTGAAGGCTGAGTTGCTTTGCAGAAACCCTGGCATCTGGTGAACACTCACACTACTCCTGCCTCCTCTGTCACCTCCAGGACCTGGCTGGCTTCCGTACCCTCAGGTGACCGACTGAGCCCTCTCAGAAGCATCTGACCTGAGAGAGACAACCAACAGATGCTGGCCTGGGATGGATCCGTAGCGGGATGGCCTGGTCCCTGTCATCACCCTTCAGGGAAGTCCACCAAGAGACAGGCCTGCCCCACACCCAGAGCTCCAACCAGCCTCTAAGAGCTGAAGTCTTAATGTGAACACGGTAGAGGAAGGTCTCTATTATGAAATATAGAGATCAAAGCAAATAAACCAGGGAAAAAGGGAAACTCAGATGGTATGGCAGATTACATTTTCCAAAAACAGCCACGACAATATTTATGGTCCCATAGTTTCTTTAAAATGCTGCCCCTTCTCCCATCAAGAGGTGGGGTTTATGCTCTTTCCCCACTTTGACTAACAAACTCACGTTGCTCAATATGGGAGCCAGGCACGACTGACCACTGAGCAGGTGAAAATACGGCTACTACAACTAGAGACCTGAAATGATCATTTTATTCAATTCCAAATAATTTAATTTTAAAAGCAGTATGAAATCTTCTTCCTCTAACTTTATTGTTTTGGTAGGACTATATTTCACATTCACTGCTGAAAATTTAGCATCTAAAATAAAGAAGTTTGCATGTAAATTGAGATGTGCCGTAAGTATAAAATATACACTAGATTTTGAAGACACTATGAAAAAAGAATGTAAATGATCTCATTAATCATTTTCTATTGATTACATATTTAAAGGATATTAGTTTAAATTAAATACATTATTAAAAATTAACTTCACCTATTTCTTTTTACCCTTTTTTATGTGGCTGCCAGAAACCTCAAAGTTGTGCATATGGTTCACATTATATTTTAATTGGACAGCACGCAATACAGTGAACGGGAAATGGCAGAATGTGAGTACTGTGGCTAGGTATTATAATGATGCAGCTTCCACTCAGCTTCTGCTGTCCTGGGATATGCATTGTAGGAACCCTAAGTCATCATGCAGAAGTCTGATGCCTCTGAAGCTTCCATGCTCAAGAGACCACACGTTGCTAGAGAGAGATGCCACAGCTGTTTGAATTTTTCCAACCCGAACCCCAGACATGAGAGTGAACAAGCCTGGAGAAAATTCTAGTCCCAGCTAACACTGAATGGTCAAAGATGAGCTGGCCCTGCTAAGCCCTGCTCAGGTTGAAAGTTCATAAGCAAAATAAATGACATTATAAGGCATTAAGTTTGGGAGCGGGAGGAAGAAATTTGTTACACAGCATCAGATAATCACACAGAGAGAATCACGCTGTAAGTGGGAAAAACAAAAACCAAACAATGAAAACTATAATTCCTTAGGGAGAAAAAAATGTAACACTAGTAAAACAAGAATAAGATGCTATAACATGAGTAAATCAAAGCACAAGAAAGAATTCTTAAAAATTGAAAAGACATTTGCTGAAGGAAGAAAACTCAATAGAAAACCCACAAGGTAAAGTGGAAGAAATTTCCAGGAAAGAATAAAAAGAGTAGAGATGAAAAATGGAAAAGAAAATCATTTAAAGATCACTCATAAAGGCCCAAACTTAAGTTGCAGGACTGCCTGAAAGAACAGCAAACATGAGAAATAATACGATAAATTGTCTCTAGGCTGAAGAACATGAGTCCCCAGAGTGAAAGGTCCTACCAGAGGCTCATCATTGGGAAATTCGGAATAATGGGAATTGGGAAAAGATTCTAGAAGCTTTCAAAGAGAGAGAGGGAAAAAAGGTTGCCCGAAGGATCAGAAAAAAACCCCAGGAGAACTGCATTTAAAATTCTGAGTGACACAGATATAGCTTAAACTCTATAACTAGCCAAACTATCAAATTTGAAGCATAATTCAGGCAAAACACACAAAAAGGTATTGTCTATGCACCCTTACTCAGGAAGTTACTAGAACAAGGAAGATGAAGTCATGGGATCCAAGAATTCAGGGATCCAACACAAGAGAGACATAAGAAAAATTCTCAGGTAGGGCAGGATCTTTTGTTTGTTTACAGACAGGCTCTCACCCTGTCACCCAGGCTGGAGTGTAGTGGCAGGATCATAGCTCACTGCAGCCTCGAACTCCTGGGCTTAAGTAATCCTCCTGCCTCAGCCTCCCACATGGATGGCACTACAGGCATCTAATTTTTTTTTTTAATTTTTTTTTTTGTAGAGATGGGGTCTCAATATGTTGCCAAGGTGGGTCTCAAGCAATCCCCTGGCCTCGAGCGATCCTCCTGCCTCGGCCTCCTAAAGTACTGGGATTACAGGCATGAGCTACCACACTCGGCCAGGATCTTGATTAAGAGGCATTATCCAAGGCCTTCTGATAAATCTTTTAATATGTGTTGTCTCCACAGTCACTCACTGTGCTGCCTCTAGAGTCTTAAATGCTCCTGGTCAGCTACTCCCTCAAAAGCGATTGAAATTCAACTACAAAGGCAAAAATCACAAGCCACTCTGATAGCAGTCATTGCTGACAAGCCTAAGGCTGCCCACTGACGTGAGTTATATAATTTGGAGGAGTGAACAAATAAAAATCTGATCAAATGATAAGGCTTGGCCTCCCTGTTGACGAAGAGGTAAGAGACCCTCAATGACTGACAACATTCCACTGTGGCCCTTGTGTGACTTGGCCCCTGCAGCTGTTTCTCCCCCCTCTCTTAATAAAACCCAGATTTCCCATCCAGTGGATGGTAAACCACAAGAACAATTCTTCTTCTTCCGAGAACCATCTTTGATCAACTATTACTAAAATTAGCTGAGCTTCAGCGGACTTTCATAGATCTTCAGCTTAAGGTCTATAAAAACTTTTCCCTCCTTCCCCAAGGCAGAACACTCTATATCAGGATCTCCTCACGATTTAACATCCTAAAGAAAGTGCTCCAGTGTTCAGTGGTGCTCTGGCCGATTTCCTTCTACACCTGCTGTGGTTTCACTGTTTAGCAATTTCATATCCAATATGAACAAAGAATACAAGAGGATTAGGAAAAATTAAAAACTATCATTGCGTTATAGTAGATTATTAAGATCATATCCTATTTTCCAAATTTTCTCTAAGGTAGCTATCTTATCTTAATAGTAATTATATCTCCTAGTTGAAAAGGAGAGGGATGCACGACTCAGTTCCTACACAATTATAGCTCCAGGAAAAGATTTCCAAGAACATCTTAAGAATTCGACGTTTTCCAAGATGATACTCAAGATAGATCTTAAGTTATCTGGGGTATTAGTTTCGTCAAACTTTTTCTTTACTTTAAAAAAATAGCTAGTTTCCCTAGCAGATAAGCGAGTATTTGGTTTAGACACAACCAACGTCTCAAAAAGCTTTGATTCCCTGCCACCTACTAGTCTCCAAAATGCCAAATTAATGGCATCTGATCCTAACAAAGTGAGGCAGCCACAGCTAAAAATGTCTTTATAATGGGGGTAGAGAGAGGGGGGAAAAAGCAGGGATAATTTTTTCCCAATATGTTTGTCATTATTATAGGTTATATATACAGAAGGAAAGTTAATTAAGCTTTTAAAAAAAAAATCCAGCACACATCAATGGCTGCATTTTAATGAGTACAAAAAGTTGAGGTGTTTACTACCAATTAAAGTGGTTTTTAAATAAGCATTAATTAACACAGAAATTCAGAAGAAAGTTATACCTTGTCAAAGAAAGGCCAGTGCAGGCTATGCCCACTTCTGCTCCCATTCATATTCAGATAGTAATTACCACCAACCCTATATTTTCCATAATAATGAGGAGATGCTGTCATGTCTATCAAACAACAACACACACACAAAAGTGGTGAAATTAGAAATTCTCAACCTGAAGTAAACTTTTCAAATTTTTTTCCTTCTGGGTTTTTTCCCTCATCCATGTCAGAATTATTCAAAGAGGAGGTTAGCCCGGTTTTAATGGTGAGTTTCTTTCCCCCCACCTTTTGTAGGGAACGCCGTGGGGGAGCCCTCATTGGGCAGAGAGGCGGTATTCACGTCTCCATCAGCAAATCAGAACAATTACCCAATCATGGTTTAAGAGGGCCTGCAGTTCTTCCTTTGTTTCTTAATAATTATGTTAATTTGCATAATCCTATTCCCTCAACACCACTTCCTTTTAGAAAATTATCATCCATCATAAGGTGGTAAGGAGGAAAAAGACATAAGATCTTTAAAACCTACAACCTAACTAGCACACAGTCTGATGGAGGGTCTCATTCTTGAGTGAAAGGTGGTAGGGAATGTGCTGGAATTTGGGGAGCCGCCTATGAGGATGCGGGGAGGGGGGTCACCAGAAAGCAGCAAGGTCCAGATCCTCAACCTGACAAATCAGACACTGGCTTTTCTTAGTGGTGACCTTTTTCTAACCAAATTCACATACAATTAACCAATACATCAATCAGCAAGTTCATTTACTAATTTATAAGGAAGGGGTTCAGATATTTCCTTTCCAGAGCCCAGAATTTCCCAGCTCCCTATCCAGGTGATCTTTTCAATATCCACATGTTTAGGAAAGGAAGCTGGCTCAGAAGGCTCCTTGGCAAACACAAAATCAGAACAGGGGCCCAGAATGGGGTGCAAGGATTTGCATTTTACCCAGAGGAACATCCCCTCTGCGTAAGACGGACCTTCTTTCTTGTGGTTAAAGCACTCTCACTCCACACACACTGCGACTCTCTCTCTTTTTTTTTTTTGAGACAGAGTCTCACTCTGTCACCCAGGCTAGAGTGCCATGATGCCAGCCTAGCTCACAGCAACCTCAAATGCCTGGGCTCAAGCGATCCTCCTGCCTCAGCCTCCTGTGTAGCTGGGACTATAGGCACACACCACCATGCCCGGCTAATTTTTTCTATTTTTAGTAGAGACAGGGTCTTGCTCTTGCTCAGGCTGGTCTTGAACTCCTGATCTCAAGTGATCCTTCTGCCTCAGCCTCCCAGAGTGCCAGGGTTACAGGCGTGAGCCACTATGCCGGCCCCCTTTTCCTTATGTGGGTACAGCATGCTGACTTTGGTTTCTTTGGACTCCAAGTTTTAGTGTAAATTCCTCCCCCATTTCACTGACACATAATTTTCTTTATCTGACAGTAATAATAATTGTGGTAATTTAATTAGTCAAGTTCTCACCATGCAAGAAACTCTGCACAGTTAGAGTCTTTAAGGATCCAGTAGAACACGAAACAAGAAAGATCAACTCCAGGAGTCTACCTTGGAAATGTTTCAAAGGACAAGGTTCACAAAGTTGCTGTAGGCTCGAGATTCTTGAAGATCAAGTGCAAGGGGTGTTAGGTAGATAGTGAAGGATTCCAGGTCTCCCAGGAATGCAGGCTGGAGCCTTTGCAGTTCACCCCTCCAAATAGGCTTTCACAAAGGCTCATGGGGGAGCCACATGCGCAGTAAGACGCAGGTTATCTAACTCCCAGCCGTCCAATCAAAGTGGTTCCATGGTGACTTCTGAGCCACTAGGCAGGTCCCAATCCCAACACCATCAAATAAGACCCAGACCATAACCAAGCCCTTTTTGCTCTCTCTTTTGCTGCAATAGTGGGTCTGGTCGTCATCTGTGGCGTATGTATCTCGCTCTGTAAACCTACGTCTTGCTTTTGCTCTATAATCCTTTTTCTCCTCAATAAACTGCATTTTCGTGCTTGCCTTACTTTGGTGCGTCTGGTCTGGACATTTCAGACTGTGACCAGAGAGGGAGCAGTTGAAGAGATTTTATTCTCTTGCAGAGAGGGACGGTTCTCCTCAAAATACGAAAAGGTGGCAGGACCTCACATGAAGAAACGGGAGGGAATCTACCCTTCTTTCTAGCCTGAATTTAAGCCCTGCATTATGCGTAAATAAAGAGATGGATGAGAGATGGTTTGATTATGTGGCCAGAGTGCATTTTTAGGGTATATTCATGTAGCTGTGGTAGCGTTTGAATTTCCATTTAAGTCAGGTTTAGGGAGCAAGCTAGTGGAAAGGGCTTAGAGAACTTGTCTGGAAGCCACATTTGCAAAGCGAACATGCCATTTTTACTTTACCTAAATGTTTCCTGGAGTGGCCTGGGGTGCCAATGAGAACCGAAGGAGGAAGGAAAGACTCTGGGTTTGCTGTGGGATTACTAGGGAGGTTGGGGGGCAGGTCTAATTTATCTTTGAATCAGATACAATGCCTAACAGGTGAGTAGAATGAGACAGGTGGTCAAACGTTTATTAAGTGAATGACAAGAGGGTTTTTGACATCCTGTCAATAAGTTCCTGCCTGGGTTTCTTTCCCTCCTGAGTCCCCTGGCTTTCCTCTGTTTCACGTCTAGCGACTGCGCTCTCAATCTGGACCAACCAACTTGCAAACCTGCCCTTGTCACAACTAGAGCTAGGAAAAGACTGAAAATGGACTGCAAAAAACTACAAGCAAAAATCTAAAAACAAACAAAAACCTAGAAATTTAAGTTGGAAAGAGAACGGGCTGATTTGACATACCAGAGAAGGAGCGGCTGGAAATCAGTGTGGAGTTGGAGGCAGAGACCCAAACCTCGCTGAGGAGCCACAGAACACAAATACTCAAGTTATGGGCCCCCCACCCATCATCACCCCCCCATACCTTCCTAAAGTATAGCTGTTCATTGTCAGCACTCACTTTGGTCTTATCGGATCCATTTGTACAGGAATAAACAGCCTTCAAAGAACAGCTAAGTACCAATGTGTATATTAGGAGAGAACAGTAAAAGGTTGGTGACCCTCGAAAATTCCAGAAGCATGAAGATCTACTGCCCAGCATGGCTGTCACCTTGGCCTTTGCTTCTCATGCCTTTCACTGCTGTTGCCTTTACAGACAAATGCTCTTTGGGGCATGATTTAAATATGCAGTCGATTGTACTTCTTTTTGGGAAAGTGCACCTTCCCCATAAAGTAGAGCTGGGTAACATGCCTCCTTGATCAGGCCTGGCAAAATGCAATGTCCCTTTTTCTGAAATTCCTCAGTTACGTTACACCCATTATCTTGCCCTATTAAAATGGAAACAACTTCCCCCCTATGTGTGTCCCATTCTGCCATTTGTCAGAATTGGGATAGATTGTGCCTTTCCACTCAATTTGGACAATGAAATGAGTTTCATTTTTATTTATGGGCTTCATAAATCCGTTTCACTTGCTGCTTTTCATGCCCCAGTTCCACGCTGTTGTGTGGGGATTTCCCACCCTGCCAGGCAATTAAACTCAAAAGTCATGGAAAGAAAAAATTTCTTTACAAAACTCTTTCCGAAGCCCAAACATACACAAACCATCTCCATTTCAGGTCCAATATATTTAAGGGATGAGATCTTTAAGTCCTTTTTTTTTTTTGAACATCTAACTCCCTAGATTAATTCTTTCGCTGCCACTGCCAAGCCCTCATTTGAGTTCTAAAGGTTAGTTCAATATTCCAGGACGGAAAGAACTCTTTAATTTTAGATACTATGTTTCCAGACCTGGTGCCAGGCATGTGAGAAGATAACACAGTGGCCGGGTGACTGGAGGGCTTGAGGAACAGCAGGGGGCTCAAAACCCCTCATCACCTGGGCTCAGAGCGGGGTGTGCCTCGGATACCTCGAGCAGCAGCAAGAAGAGTTCCAGGGTCCATGCCAGATTTAAGAGGCAGGCAAACAAACAAAAATCCCATCAAACCCAATCATGCGGACCTACACCATTGAAGGAAGGGTGGAGGGAGGAGGTCCTGTCCCTCAGTACTTTGCCACTCACAGGAAGTTTCTGCTATTTCTCTAAATACAGAACCAAACAGCAGGCTTCTACCTGATAAGGCTGCGTTCAGTAGGATCCAACGGATCCAATCCAGTGGTATAAAATTTATGGATTGGGTTCAGGTATAGTCCTGTTATACAATCTAAGAAAAGAAACTCAAGACAACTTTACTTAGACATAAAGCCAGTAATCTGCATTTTTTGATAGCCTAGACACAAGCCAAGCTGAATTTACTGTGATGCTTTCTTTGATTCGATCACATCATATATCTATATATAGATAGATAGATAGATATATAGATATCAACTAACAGAAGTAGGCAAGGAATGTTTAAATGTGGCTCTACTAGGCTATAAGCTACTTGAGAGCAAGAACCTAGTGGAAACAGGAAAGGAATGTTTCAATCTGTCCCTTGTAAATTGTAAACTACTTAAGATCAGGAGCCATTGTTGGTTCCTCTTTATGTCTAGTCTATAGAAAGTGCTCCATGTTTGTTGGATCCATTTACCTGAAATTCTTTGTATGCAAGGTAAGCTGGCTGCTTCAATTGTCATGCCACTAATCATTAGGGTTGACCCAGATGCTCCAGCTGACTGGGAAGGTATTCCCTTCCCCTCTCTATGCACAGTCTGGGAAGTTAAGCTAGCAAACAAGAATGTGTAAGTGTGTGTACCGCACAATGTTGACACGGTTGACACAAGTGTTTTGGTCCAGCTGGCAGGTATCTCCCTGGAGTGGAGATGGGTGGATTGGAATGTGATGAGAATGTCACCAACCATTAGTATCATCCACCTCCATTTGCAAACCACACAACCTTCTGGCTTCAAAAGTACTCGCCTAGTAGGGAGAGAATAGAGCTAACATGAGTACTCTAGTTCATTTAGCAGTTACTACTATTGTGAAAGATTAATAAACCAATATTCTGATTTATATCACAATCTTTTGAACTTTTGCCAATGTGGGTCTATCCCTCTGAACCTGATGAATTATGGCGAATCAAGTTCTGGACTTGGCCAAGATGAAGTCCAGAGCCCACATCTCACTAGCCACAGCAGGGGTATTATACCATGGAACTTCCTGCCTCAGCAGCCAGCCAGGCCTCTTCAACGTTTCTAATGCAATATAACATCTCAGGAAGTACTTAATTCTACCTCAGGGATCCTGCATGCTAAAATGAGCAAGAAAAATATTAGACAGAATAGCAGTTTCTTTATCCCACTGGATTGCAAAATTGCATTGCAGTAAAATTCCTCAAAGAACAAAATGGTGCTTGCAAAATAAAAAAAAAATTCCTTAGTAACACTTAACACAGATGAACTTGAACCAACATAGAGACTCAAGACCACTTCATAAAGTTTGCAGGTTGCACACTCCACAAGGGGCACCATCAAAGAGGCGCCCTTCACATCATAGGCATTGTAGATTGTTATATTTACTGGCCAAAAGCAGTGAATGCCTTGAGGAAAGGCAGCCTTTTTCTAAATTGCACAAAGATACCAATAAAGGCTAGCAGTAGCCCTGTAGAAAACGATAATCTGGTAAAAGGACAAGGTAGAGAGCATTCTCTTTTATCTTTTCCACTTAAAAATTTTATATATATACATACACACACACACACATATAAAAAATACTATATAGGCACCGCAGAAATTCCTCCATGTGCCCCAATCATAACCTCCTTTCCCCAAAGTAACAATTATCCTGCTATAGTTATTATTTCTTTGCATTTTAAAAATCATTTTATCACTCAACTATGCATCTCTAGACACTATTGTTTAGTCTTGCCTTTCTTAAAAATTTTCCTCTCTTTTAATCTATTGGTTTCTCCTGCACACTTTTTGTTTCTTTACAAGTTTTCTGTTGAAGAACCCAGGTTATTTGCCCTATAGTTCCTCATAGTGTCTGTTGCTAACTGCATACTCACGGTGGCATTCAGCATGTTTCTGCATCTTCTGTATTTCCTGCACATTGGCAGCTCAATCCACTTCAGGTTCAGATTCAGACTGGATCCCTTTAGCAAGACCATAGGTGGTGTCTGGCAATACAATAGGAGGCACATGTCTGGTTGTCTTGCTTTATGGATCTTATCAGCCACTGATGCTTAATGCCTGAATCCATCCACTAGGGATTGCAAAATGGTGATATTCTAATTCTATCATTTCTTTTTCATTCTGTAGCTAGAATAGTTTTATAAAGACAATTCATTCTGTCTCTTCACTTACTATTTGGATGCCCAGTGGTACAATTCATATAAAAATCAGGATAAATGTTTGATCCTCTCATTTCCTAGTTTTCAAGGTGATGAATTAATTCCCTGTAATTCTCCAAAGGTGATCAATTTTTTAAAATATCATTATAAAGTCATGAATTTAAATATCTATGATACATTTTGATTCTTACCATTATTGAAGGTCAAATTGTCCTTTTTTGACCAGTTGGAGGCTCTGAATCCTTCTGACACAACCCTAGAAGTCCTTGATAGCTTCTGTGTTATCTGTTATAAAATGTTCTAGCTTCATTGCTGTAAACCTCCTACGTTAGACTTATTTCTTCAAGAAGCCCTAATTTTTCTTTTTTCAGAAAGAAACAGCATTACAAAACCAGCATCTTGGTTCTAGAGATGCTCTCTGCTAAGTTGGACATTGTTTCTAGGAGCAAACTAGGAAATGTTGTTTGGAAGATAAAAACATCCCGTAAGTTTATATTATGACTTTCTATTCAGATGCAATACTACAGAGTTTTTACATAACCACTTCTCTGCAACATCAGAATCTCCTTTCTTCCTTTCTGAGAAGCCTGGTTCTTAAAAGCAGAGGGAATGGTAGAATTACACCATCCCCACATTACTTATTTTATTCCATGTGTCTTAGTCTGTTCCTCCTGCTATAACAAAATATCCTAGAATGGATAATTTATAAACAACAGATCACTACTTTCCCCATTTAAAAAAATCGTTCTACTGCACCTACACTGTCAGAGCACATAGCCAACACACACCATACTCCCTCCCACTTAGTCCTCCTTTAGTCGTAGTTTTACAGCTATTTAATTCTTAAGTTTTTATGTTGATGTCTTTCTCGTCACTGCAGAGAGCAGTGACGTCTACCATACATTCTCCACTAGATTTCTAAGGAAAAGCTCATGGGAACTGCAATAGACTGAATGCTTGTGTTCTCCCCAAATTCATGTTGAAATGCTACCTCCCAATGTGATAGTATTAGGAGGCGGGGCCTTTGGCAGGTAATTAGAATTAGATGAGGTCACAAGGGTGGAGCCCTCTAGAATGAGATTAGTGCCCTTTTAAGAGTCATAGGGAGCTTGCTTCCTCTCTCTGTTCTCCCCTGTGTACGGACACAAAGAGAAGTCAGGAGTCTCCAACCCGGAAGAGGGCCCTCCCTCACCAGAACCCTATGGTAGTCCAAACTAAGACAGGAAAAATATTCCCTGAGTTCTTAATGTTGATAACCACTTGTAGTCCAGTTCTGCTGGATATGAAATCCTTGGCTCCCTTTCTTTCCTTGAGTATTTTAAGTATAGTTTCACTTTTTTCCCTCAATAAAGTGCTGCTGTTGAGAAGTGTAATGATAAATTTTTTCCCTTTTAAATCATGGATTTTTTTTTCCTTCTAGAAGCTCAAAGCACTTTTCTCAGTGTTCCTATTGCAAACATTCTCAGGTATGCAGTATGCTTTTTCCATATGAGGCTTACTTTTTTTTTAATTTCAGGAAAATTTTCTTGTATTAATTTTTGCTAGTTCAGTTCTATTGCTTTGGGTTTCTTTGTAATCTCCTACTAACCTTATGTTTCACCTTCTTTGCCTACTTTGGCACTTTCTCTGGAATCCTTAATTTTCCTTTTCAACTTCTCTCTCTCTTAAGGCATTATCCGTTGTGTTTATTCACTCTTTTGGCCCTTCTTGTTTAGTCCTCATTTCAGAAATAATATTTTTCTTTAATTTCTAGTTCTTTCCTGAGTTGTCACCTCATTTCTGAATTTTCTAATTATGATTTTTATTGTTTCATGTCTTATATAACTTTCTTAATGTCTTTCAGCTCATTTTGAAATAGTAAATTGGTTTTGCTGTTTTGTGAACCCATCTTTCTAGAATGCTTTCATTGTTAAGGTTATTATTCTATTCCTAATTCTCCTTTTTCTTACAATATCTTTGTATGAGACTTGATGTTGATTCTTTTCTATTGTGCATTTTTTTTGTGAAATTAGTTTTGCTAAACAATGAAAATAAAGTTAATTAAGTAAAAAAGTTTCTAACTTCACAGAGCTCCCTCTTCTGTTGTTTTAAAAAAGTATGACATCTTGCTTTCTGAAATTCCTGACTGCTCTTCCCTTCTTTTGATCTGGACCTTTCTCTGTCCATATCCTGCTCACCTTTAATTCCATTTCCAGCAATTCCTCCTCAGTGTAGGGCCCTGAGGCCCTGTAAGGCAATTTTTGGCAGGTCAATTTTGAGAGTTCAAAGGCCAACCCCTTAAATCCCTCTTACTGTGAACTTCTAGCACTTACCAGGTGTTAGAGTAGACAAAACACTTCCACCTTCAGCCACGGTTCTCAAATTGGCCCACTGAGCTCCCCAGTGAATACCAGTTGGATATTCAGGCGTTCTCTTGTTCTCAGGTTCGGTGAGAAGCTACACTGCTGCTTTCTTTTCTCTCTCGCATATCATGCAAGTCTTGTGGCTGCTGGTATTTTGTCCCCAACTGCTTGTATTTTGGGATTCATGGCATCTTGTCACCTAGTTTTCTGGCAAATATTGTCTATGAATTTTTTATTTTGTCATCTAGTTGCTCTGTACATTTTCATGTGAGATTATGTGGGTAGTATGTTACCACTATCACCATCTTCCCAGGATCATTATCTTTTAATTCATTAATTTTTGCTTCCTCTTGATTCCTTCCCTCAGCCTGTCACAAGCCTTAGTTTTGCAAAGAGCCACTATGTTATAGTGTGT
>CAUYPO010146223.1:0-11911 GCA_963574435.1 Cheirogaleus major | reverse complement strand
TTAATCCCTGACACCCTGCCTCAGTTTCCCCTTCTGTGCTTGGCTTCAGAAGAGCTTGGCGCCCTCAACGCCGGGAGTGGGTTTTCTGGCAGAAGCCCTTGGGCTGGACGGGCAGGATGTGCTCAAGCCCTGCTGGCCCCTTCTGGTTCCTGCTGGCCCCTTCTGGTTCCTGCTGGCCCCTTTTGGTTCCTGCTGGCCCCTTTTGGTTCCTGCTGGCCCGGCCACCTCTGCTGGGCCTTTGCGGATTTCCTCCTGGTTGCAGATGTCCACAGAGGAGTTTTTATGTTTTTTGAGATGGATTCTCGCTCTGTTGCCCAGGCTGGAGTGCAGTGGTGAGATCACAGCTCACCGCAGCCTCTAACTCCCAGGCTCAGGAGATCCTCCGGCCTCAGCCTCCCAGGTAGCTGGGACTATAGGTGCGCACCACCATGCCCGGCTAATTTTTTCTATATAGTTTTAGTTGGCCAATTAATTGCTTTCTATTTATAGTAGAGACAGGGTCTCGCTCTTGCTCAGGCTGGTTTCGAACTCCTGACCCTGAGCGATCCGCCTGCCTCGGCCTCCCAGAGAGCTAGTATTACAGGCGTGAGCCACTGCGCCTGGCCGATATTTGTTTCCTAATAAAGAATGGAGTAATTTCTTTCTATGGCTTCTAAACCCCAAAGCTACCACAATCCTCAGAGATAGGTAGAACAAATGTTAGTGTACCCATTTTATAGAGAAACAAACTGAGACTTGGAGAAATTTAATTACTTGCACAGTTTTGTAGGAGCTAGTGAAAGGCAAAATTGGGACTCATGACCTTGTCACCAATCCAGTGCTCTTATTCCAGTTCATAACACTGCTTTTTTCTAAGTCTGGGTCTATTATCTAAATACAGTATTTGGTATAAGGGAAATTATTTCCATCAAATAAGGCAAAATTAAATTTGTAGACTGTGTTTTCAGTTAAGTTTTTATGTCTTACCTTCCCTACCCCATTGCAGCAACCACAGGAGGAAATTGCTACTAAGAAACTCCGACTGACAAAACCAAGTAAATCTGCAGCACTCCACATAGATCTGTGTAAAGCTACCTCCCCAGCAGATGCTTTGCAATACCTACTCCAGTTTGCCAGGAAGCCTGTCGAGGCAGAAAGTGTGGAGGGAGTAGTCAGGATTCTCTTGGAACATTATTACAAGGTAAGAAAATCTTGGGGACCTAATGGGAGTATGTATAAGAGTTGTATTGTGGCCGGGCGCGGTGGCTCACGCCTGTAATCCTAGCACTCTGGGAGGCCGAGGTGGGCTGATCGCTCTAGGTCGGGAGTTCGAAACCAGCCTGAGCAAGAGCGAGACCCCATCTCTACTAAAAATAGAAAGAAATGAATTGGCCAACTGAAAATATATATAGAAATATATATAGCTGGGCATGGTGGCACATGCCTGTAGTCCCAGCTACTCAGGAGGCTGAGGCAGAAGGATCGCTAGAGTCCAGGAGTTTGAGGTTGCTGTGAGCTAGGCTGACGCCACGGCACTCTAGCCTGGGCAACAGAGTGAGACTCTGTCTCAAAAAAAAAAAAGAGTTGTATTGTGTCTCCAGAATGGTTAATATTGCAAATAGATAAGATGTTCATTTGGCAAACTTTTACTGAGTGTCTTCACTAGGTACTGTGGATAGAGATAAAAAAGATGCACATCCTGTCCTCAGAAACTGACAGATAGAATACTAGATGGAGATAGACACGTAGACAATAAGGTGCATCATATTGCCGAAGGTACTGTGAGTGCATGTAAAGAGTGCAGTGGGAGCACAAAAGAGGAGTTGACGTCAACCATAACCCTTCTGTAACCAGATTCGTCTCTGGAATGTAGTCCCCTTAACATCCCGCTGTTCCTGTCTTAATTTCTGGCCCTCATATCTAATTACAATAGCCTTTTTTTTTTCCTTTTTTTTTGCAAAGTGGCATTTATTTCTTTTATGTATTTTAACAGATTAGATAAAACATCAATTCATGCATGATTAAATAATTTAAACAGAAAATGAAGTCCATAATTTATGTTTACTTTTCAGTTTATATAGGCGAGATCTGAAGTTAAAAGAGAAATTATTTGAACCACAGATTAATTAAATTTTAAAAACACTAGTATGGAACATTTCAAATAAATACCTATACAAGTATAGAGAATACTTTAATTAATTCTCATGTACCCATTACTTGGCCTCAAAGATTATCATTTATAGCCAAGCTTGTTTTATTTCCCTTCTCCCTGAATCCACTTTCATTTCTTTCACTCTCACCTTCTTCACCAGATTGTTATAAAAACAAATCCTTGGCATCATATCATTGTATTCATAAATTTCGCTTTATATCTCTAAATGATAAAGGCTTTTTTAAAAAAACATGATCATGATACTATTATAATGTCTAAAAGAAAACTGAACTCAGGTGTTCTGATGTCAGTTCCCAAGCACTTTAACCATGCTATGCTGCT
Source organism: Cheirogaleus major (assembly GCA_963574435.1). Taxonomy (NCBI): domain Eukaryota; kingdom Metazoa; phylum Chordata; class Mammalia; order Primates; family Cheirogaleidae; genus Cheirogaleus; species Cheirogaleus major. Next base: position 9,438 of record CAUYPO010146223.1, on the reverse strand, counting down.
TGCATTAGTTTAGCAGAGGAAATGGAGAAGAATACTACATGGGTCCAGTTCTAGGTCGGTGATCATAGTGTTTTTTACCCTTTCTTCTGTTCTATCCAGAAATGTGGTATCTTGTATTTTAGTGAATAAACTACTCTGGTTTCTGCTTTTTCCTCCATTTTTCTGTTGTCAGGCAGTAGTATGTGAACTTATTTCACATGAGGGATTCTTCACTTATACTGCTGTGCTAGTTGCTGTGGAAGATGCAGAACTATGAGACATATTCCTTGTCCTTTAGGGGTTAGCAATGTAGTTGGCAAACCAAATATATATGTACTGTATAGATAGTAAGGGCTAAGTGGCTAAGACAAGAAATGAATAGTAACAATACAATGTTTCAGTTATGAAATCTGGGGCAGATTATAATATGACCTCAAAAAAGGTGATGATCAATTCTACTTGGGAGCAGAGATCCAGAAATGCATTATAGGGTAGTAGCAATGCTTGAGATACATCTTAAAAACAGATTTTGGCCATTTGGAAAACAGAAAGAAAGACATTTTAGTTGTGAGCAATTGTGAGCAAAGGCATGGAGATGTGAAATAGAAGAAATTTAACTATAGTTTGGCTGGTGTAGAGTTTAGGTTGAGAGCTTGTTAAGAGATGAGACTGGAAAGATTTGGAAGGAGTCTTATTCTGAAGGGCCTTATGTTCTACCTTGTCAGTTTTTGTTTCAGACATGTCACTCTGGGGGAAGTGTGGAGGTTGGAGGAATTGGATGAGGGCAAGAGTGGAGGTAGGGTGACCAATTAGGAGATGGATAGGTTGGAGAAAAGTGATGAAAGCCTGAACCAGGATAGTTTTAATGGTGAGAAGAGCAGTTATTAGAGAGGACTTCCCTGGAGCTAATTGTGTTTTTAGCTTAGGTATGAAGGGGTCATTTATGTGTCTCAATGGAACAAGGTGCCACGGAATTATTTAAGAAAGTATAAGAGCTTAAGTAAAGTATCCAGATGGATAAGGAATGTCACTAGATCAGATATTCTTTTATCTCCCTTTCTTTCTTTCCTTTTTAAATTGTGAAGTACATGTAACATACAGTTTATTATCCATTTTAAGTGTATAATTCAGTGGTGTTAAGTATGTTCATATTGTGCAACCATCACCACCATCCATCTCCAGAACTCTTTTCATCCTACAAAGCTGAAACTCTATGCCCATTATATAATAACACTCCATTCCCCCTCCCCGCCCATCACCTGGCAACCACCATTCTACTTTTTGTCCCTATGATTTTGACTACTCTAAGAACTTCATATAAGTGGAGTCATATAGTATTTGTCTTTTTGTGACTGGTTTATTTCACTTAGCATAATATTTTCTATCTTTATGTTGTAGGATATGTCAGAATTTCCTTCCTTTTTAAGACTCAATAATATTCCATTGTATGTATATACCACATTTTGCTTATCATTTGCAAATTGATAACTTCAATTGATAACTTCGGTTGCTTCCATGTTTTGGCTATTGTGAATGATGCTGCTGTGAACATAGGTGTATAAATATCTCTTCAAGACTCTGCTTTCAATTCTTTTGAGTATATACCCAAAAGTGGAATTGCTACATCATATGGTAGTTATATTATTAATTTTCTGAGGAACCACTATATTGTTTTCCACAACATTTCTACCTGCAGTGCACAAGGGTTCCGATTTCTCCACATCCTTGCCAACACTTGTTTTCTGTTTTCTTGATAATAGCCATCCTAATGGGTATAAGGTGGAATCTCCTTGTAGTTTTTATTTGCCTTTCTATTAATATAATGTTTAGTGATGCTGAGTGTCTTTTCATGTCTTTATTTGACCATTTGTATATCTTCTTTGGAGAAATGTCAGTTCAAATCTTTTGCTTATTTTTGAATCGGGTTGTTGGTTTCATTTATTGTTGAGTTTTGGAGTTCTTGATATATTCTGGTATTAGTCTCAGATCAACAGCTTACCTTTACAACTTAACTAGAAAAAGAACAACCTAGGCCAGGTGTGGTGGCTCACACCTGTAATCCTAGCACTCTGGGATGCCGAGGTGGGCAGATCGTTTGAGCTAAGGAGTTCGAGACCAGCCTAAGCAAGAGTGAGACCTCGTCTCTACTAAAAAAAATAGAAAGAAATTAGCTGAATAACTAAAAAAAAAAAAAAATATATATATATATACATATATATATATATATATATAAATTAGCCAGGCATGGTGGCGTATGCCTGTAGTCCCAGCCACTCAGGAGACTGAGGCAGGAGGATTGCTTGAGCCCAGGAGTTTGAGGTTGCTGTGAGCTAGGCTGATGCCATGGCACTCTAGCCCGGGCAACAGAGTGAGACTCTGTCTCAAAGAAAAAAAAAAGAACAACCTAAATCCAAAGTTACCAGAAGGAAGTAAATAATAAAGATTACAGGCCTGGTGCGGTGGCTCATGCCTGTAATCCTAGCACTCTGGGAGGCCGAAGCAGGCGGATCGCTCAAGGTCAGGAGCGATCAACCAGCCTGAGCAAGAGTGAGACCCCCGTCTCTACTAAAAATAGAAAGAAATTAATTAATTGGCCAACTAAAAATATATAAAAAAAAATTAGCCAGGCATGGTGGCGCATGTCTGTAGTCCCAGCTACTCAGGAGACTGAGGCAAAAGGATTGCTTGAGCCCAGGAGTTTGAGGTTGCTGTGAGCTAGGCTGATACCATGGCACTCAGGCAACAGAGTGAGACTCTGTCTCAAAAAAAAAACAAAACAGATTACAGCACTGATATTTGACTACCTACTATATGCCCATTTTTGTGCTAGTCATTTTCCTCTGAGTGACCTTCTGAGGTTATTAGCCCCATTTCACAGATGAGGCTCAGAGAGGTTAATTGTTCAAGACATATAGCTATTGCATAGTGAATCCAGGCTTCACATCTAGATTTGGCTAATTTCAAAGCCCTTTCTTTTTTCTGCTGCATCTCACACCTTAAGGTTAAATTCCCAAGAAAATAACTTGGCCAAAGTTATGTGCATGGTAAGTGGCATAGTGTGCCAGGATTTTAGGTCTTCTTACTCCCTATCTTTTGCCTCTTCCTCCACTTTAGGCCTCCTTGTTGTGCCTCCCTACCTCCTTAAAAAGTGTGTGTGGGAGCTGGGGAGTTGGTCATATTTGAAAAGCACCTCATCCTTTCAGGATACATTTAAGTAATGTTGTCTTTGGTGTAGAAAGATGACCTAATCTCAGCATTGGCAAGGCACATTTTTTTCTCATTTCACATATATTTATTGACCACATATTTATATTTATCAATGTTTTTAGTGTCAGGTATTGTGCTACATAATTGAGATATGGCAATGAACAAGAGGACATGTTCCGTTTTGTATTTTGGGGCAATTTCTCACCACAGGAATTTGGTGCTAATTAGAGACCACCTCCCACTATTGAAGCTAAAGTCACTAGACTATTACTTTCTCAGTGTTCTTTGCATCGGGGACCTAGGCACAAGACCTATACTCAGCCAATTTCACTTGCTTGCCCCAGACTTCTAATCAGGTTCTAGTGATTCAAAAAAACAGATAAAGTGAAAGATTCTTTCTGGTGATAGCGGTGGTAGTTGCAACTCTTACTTTCCAGGGACTTCAAGATCAATAATGCTGGCAGCATTGTTGGGTGCCCAGTGTTGGTGGTGCAAGTTGTTGTGACTCATGCCTAACAAGACTACTCAGTGGAGGTAAATGTACTTTTAATGCCAACAGCACATTTTTGATTAGAAAATAATGACATCTGGAGGGCATGAATAAATTTCCATTCTCCTTGTGGTATTTGAGTATAATATACTGATTGAGAAAAGCTCTCTCCCCTGAAGTATATAAAGTTAATTTTTCAGAAATGAAGCCTTAGAATACTTGGATTATTGACTCTGTTTTGGAATGTTAGTTTCCCATGTTCCTGTTTGTTGGTTAGCTAAAAGTAGAGCATCAAGGTGACAATTACTTCTTTTGTTCCAGGAGAATGATCCATCTGTGAGACTGAAAATTGCATCATTGTTGGGATTATTATCAAAGACTGCAGGATTTTCACCTGACTGCATTATGGATGATGCCATTAACATCCTGCAGAATGAGAGTAAGTTGCAATTTTTTATTTTTCCAGACAGTCTCACTCTGTTGCCCCAGGTAGAGTGCAGTGGTGTCATCGTAGCATACTATAATCTCAAATTCCTGGGCTCAAGTGGTCCTTCTGCCTCAGTCTCCCGAATAGCTGAGACTATAGGCATGCACCATGACACCCGGCTAATTTTTTTTTCCCATTTTTAGTAGAGACAGGGTCTTGCTCTTGCTCAGGCTGGTCTAGAACTCCTGAACTCAAATAATTCTCCCACCTTGGCCTCCCAGAGTGCTAGGATTACAAGTATGAGCCACCTCGCCTTACTGTAAGTTGCAATTTAAAAGCCATGTAGCCAGAGCAGAAATCTTTAGTTCCTTTTATATAGAATTTAGAACAAAATTTTGTTGTGTTGGTTGTTATTGAAAAGGAATTTGAGGATGATTACACAGAACTATGTACATATATTTACATTAGAGTTAAAATATATTTTTGTCTCTTAATAGCTATCATTTCTTAACCAAGTATCAGGTATTTAAGGCAATTTACATATGATATAAGATAGATATTATTGTCTCTATTTTTTGTTTGTTTTTGAGATAGGATCTTGATATGTTGCCCAGGCTGATCTTGTACTCCTGGCCTGAAGTGATCCTCCTGCCTCAGCCTTCTCTCCACCCCAGCCTTAGTAGCTGGGACTGCAGGCACGTGCTATTGTGCCCAGCTTATTGTTCCTATTGTATAGGTTCGGAAACTAAAGCTCAGTGAAGTTAACTAATTTGTTCAAGGTTACATAGTATGTGGTGGAATTGATCCTTTGTTCACTGTGCCTTACTAACTTAGAAACCAGGGGAGGTACTGTCCTATTCATGTGGTCCCATCACCATCCCATAAAAGTGACACCTCCCAGATCTCATATGAATTGTGTTGTTTCTTTTTTTATTAGCTCCTTGTTGATGTCCACTAAAATATATTCTCAGTATTTAGTGTTTTGATTATATGGTTTTATATATATATAAAATTCTGTTATAAAGTTAGTGCCTCAGTTCCCTTACTATTTATTTTAAAATTACAAAAAAGAAACCCTTTGTTTCTGTTTCTGAAAATATTGTGATTTTATTTATTTGACAGAATTGGTTGTAGTTTCCACAAATAGTTTTATTTCATTTTGGGGTATAAATATTTAATGTGGCTATTTAAATGTTGAATAATATTTAGTCTATAAACTTAAGAGACTATAAGAGTAATAAAGATCAGATGAACTCAGGCTATCTAAATTCACATATTGTACAACTGTTTAATGATAAATATCTTACATACATGAGCCATTGACTGAAGTTGAGAATTTAAAAAATTTTGTTAGAAATAACTGTATATTAAAATTTTACTTGTATTGAATTTTGACACAAGACTTTTAATTCACAAGAAGCAATGAAAATCTTTTTTTCTTGGAGGGGAGATCTGTTTTATTGAAGTGCTAATATAATGACATTAAAGAAAACAAAAAATATTCCTACTACTTTCATAAAACAACTTATTTACATATTACGTTTTACTTATATACATTTTATATGGTTGTGCTTACAGTGAATGTACTATTTTGCATTTTACTATACTCAGTGTTACATGGAAACATGCAATTTCTTTCCTTTTTTTTGAGACAGCGTCTCACTCTGTCAGCTGGGCTAGAGTGCAGTGGCACATTCATAGCTCACTGCAGCCTCAAACTCTTGGGCTTAAGTGATCTTCCTGGCTCAGCCTCCCAAGTAGCTAGGACTACAGGAATGTGCCACCACGCTTGGCTAATTTTTAAAATTTATATGGAGACAGGGTCTTGCTATGTTGCTCAAGCTGATCTTGAACTCCTGACCTCAAGCAATCCTCCTGCCGTGACCTCTGGAAGTGTTAGGATTAAAGGCATGAGCCACCATACCCGGCCTTTTTTTCCATTTTTGTGTATATCTTCATAAAATTTATAGTGTTGATAATATATTGACAACACGTACAGTAACATGTTTCTAATTGTTTGCTCTTGTAGCTGATGGCCAAAAAAGTCCATTTTTTTCTTCTGTTATTCCTCAGGATAAATTCTGGGGCAAGAAATTACTGAGTCAGGGAATTCAAACATAGTAATGATCCTTGCTATGTATTACCATATTGCTTTCCAAAAGGATTATTTCTTCTTACACTGTAACTTATAACTGCATGTGCAGTACTTGTTTCCTCAAGACACATTTTTAAAAGCTCCAAACAATTACATTGCCTTTACAGAAGTATCATTTTTTTTCATGGAAAATTCCTGCAGTAGCCGCATGGGAGGTGACACTTAAGGGATTAGTAGGTGTTCACTGAGTGGTGGGGTTGAGGATGGAGTCAGGTGTGGGGGGAAGGTATTCTAGGTAGAGAAGTTAGCCTGAGCAAAGACTGGGGAATATGGGAATATTCCACACTTTAAGAGTGAGGATTTTGGGGAGCAGGGACAATATAGGTAACCATAATATATGTACCCATAATATATGCTGAAATAAAATAAATAAATAAATAAAAGAGTGAGAATTTCATAGAACCATAGAGTTTTTGAGCTGTAATGACCTTGCAAGGATTTTTTTGTGTGTAATTCCTTCATTTGCAAATGATAGAAACTAAGTCCCAGAGAGATGAAGTGAGTTACCTAGTTCATTTAGCTAAGGATTAGCAGAACTGAGATCTTATTAGCACAGTGCTCTTTCCTATAGACCATGGTTTAACTGAAACACTTTACTTCTTTTTTTTTTTTTTTTTTGAGACAGAGTCTCACTCTGTTGCCCCAGCTAGAGTGAGTGCCATGGCGTCAGCCTAGCTCACAGCAACCTCAAACTCCTGGACTCAAGCGATCCTCTTGCCTCAGCCTCCCGAGTAGCTGAGACTACAGGCATGCACCACCATGCCCGGCTAATTTTTTCTATATATTTTTAGTTGGCCAATTAATTAATTTTCTAGTTTTAGTAGAGACGGGGTCTCACTCTTGCTCAGGCTGGTTTTGAACTGCTGACCTTGAGTGATCCGCCCGCCTGGGCCTCCCAGAGTGCTAGGATTACAGGTGTGAGTCACGGCGCCCGGCCAGCACTTTACTTCTAAAATAGAAACATCTTAAGAGAGTTAGTTTTGATGTAAACCTCATTCTAGCCTTTAAAAGAAAGGAACTCAAACTATGCAGTATCCATGGTAAATAGCTGTTTTATTTTTTGCTAAGTATTCTAATTCTGTTTCTTACTTAATTGTTTCAAAGAGATTTGATCTAGTTCCCTTTTTGGTTTCAAGTTCCTGGCCCACCTGGATCCGTAGCAGGTAGTACTGGAAGGGACTATAGAAATCATGTAGTTTAAGCCCTTTATTTTGTAGCTGAGGAAAATGAACTCCAGTGAGGTAAAGTGACCGCTAAAGTCATTCTGTATCTGTGGAAGCCACAGACTTAGAATTTAAGAGTCTCCTGACTATTTAGTCTAGTACGCACCTTCAATTCCAAGAGCATGGTCTGCACTTGGGACCAAGTCTTTCATTTCAATTCAGCAGATGTATGAGTGCTTAATTTCTTGGCAAGCACTGGGCTCGGTCATTTGAGGGTATTTTGTATATCTCTGCTTCTCTAGTACCTATTACACCACTAATGATAATACAAAGTGTGTTTTAGAGGAGGTGTAGTCAGAATACTTTCGGAGCAGAAGAGAGGTAGGATCTGGAAAGGCCATGTGAAGAGGTGGATTTTTGAAGTCACAGAGGGGGAAGAGTAATGCCAAGAAGAAGGAATGTTATGATAATAGCTGGGAAAGTACAAGAAATATTTGAAGAACTGAATAGTTTTATGAAAGACTTTTTATCAGTGGGGAATGGTAAGATGTTTTAAAGCCAAAGGGTAGTCTTGAGGAATTTGAATGTTATTTTGTAGGCATGGGACCATGTAAAGTTTTTTGAACAAGGGTATGAAATGATCAAGTCTAGTTTTAGAAAGAACTTGGCAGCTCTAAGGAATTCAGTTTGGTGATACTGAGGCTTCAATTATTGTCCATGTGGAGATATATGGTCTACAGTCAGTCTGAAACTCAAGAGAGAGACTAGGGTTAAGGATTTACATTTGATATCTGATTTATCAGAAGCAAGAGTTAAGCCTAAAACATTTTAGCTAGCTTTTCATGGATGTTATGTAGAATTATCTTTCTGAGAAAATAAATTAATTGGGTGATGTTGGAGATTTTTTCATCTCTCTTCTATTTTCTCTTCTTTTTTCTTTGTGGCCTCTTTCATATTGGAGATTTTTTTTTTTTTTGAGGCAGAGTCTTACTTTGTTGCCCGGGCTAGAGTGCCCTGGCGTCAGCTTAGCTCACAGCAACCTCCAACTCCTGGGCTAAAGCAATCCTACTGCCTTAGCCTCCTGAGTAGCTGGGACTACAGGCACACGTTACCATGCCCGGCTAATTTTTTCTATATATTTTTAGTTGGCCAATTAATTTCTTTCTATTTTTTAGTAGAGACGGGGTCTCGCTCTTGCTGAGGCTGGTTTTGAACTCCTGACCTCGAGCTATCCGCCCGCCTCGGCCTCCCAGAGTGCTAGGATTACAGGCGTGAGCCACCGCGCCCGGCCAGTTGTTCATTCTTTATCACATCAACCTGTTTAATTTCCTTCTAACAGCTTAGCACTAGATAGAAGTATTTGTTGACTTGTTTATTGCCAGTCTTTCCACTAGAGTGTAAGCTCCATGAGGGCAGGGACCTTGTCTGACTTTATGACTGTATCATGTTGAAGTTATTTATGGAATGAATCCCTATTATTTCCTCCTAATCTCTGCAGGATAGTCTCACCTCAACATCTTAAACCTCAGATATCCCACCTGCCTGTCTACAAACTTTTATTCATTCTCATTAACAGATTACATGCCTAGGATTCAGGTTTTCTTATATGCTTGATGGAGTCCTATGTAATTTTGCAGCTTTTAATTTTACTCATGAAGATCATTTTATTTCTGATTATAAAATAGATGTTAATTTTAGAAAAGTTTGAAAGTACAGTGACATGTAAAGAACATAAAAATTCTCCATAATCCCAATACTGAGTTACTATTTGGTAAATTTCCAGCATAAATAGTATTAAGGTCACTTTAAGTAGAGACTTTAAGTTATATGGCCTATTTCTGAAGCAAACTTCTAACAAAATTCCATTGTAAGGGCTGGGCGCGGTGGCTCACGCCTGTAATCCTAGCTCTCTGGGAGGCCGAGGCGGGCGGATCGCTGGAGCTCAGGAGTTCGAAACCAGCCTGAGCAAGAGTGAGACCCCGTCTCTACTATAAATAGAAAGCAATTAATTGGCCAA
>CAUYPO010146214.1:0-43171 GCA_963574435.1 Cheirogaleus major | reverse complement strand
TTTTGTGTTTTTTTGTTTTGTTTTTTAAAGGGAAAGAAGAATTCAGGGAAGCAAAAAAAAGAAGGTGTAAGGTGGAGATAAAATACTTTATAGAAATTTCCAGGCAAATTATCTAAGTGCTCTGTTCTTTATTTTATTTTATTTTATTTTTATTTATTTATTTATTTATTTATTTATTTATTTATTTATTTATTTACTTTGAGGCAGAATCTCAGCTCTGTTGCCCAGGCTAGAGTGAGTGCCGTGGCGTCAGCCTCGCTCACAGCAACCTCCAACTCCTGGGCTCAAGCGATCCTCCTGCCTCAGCCTCCCGAGTAGCTGGGACTACAGGCATGCGCCACCACGCCCGGCTAATTTTTTCTATATATTTTTTTGTTGTTGGCCAATTAATTTCTTTCTATTTTTAGTAGAGACGGGGTCTCGCTCTTGCTCAGGCTGGTCTCGAACTCCTGACCTTGAGCAATCCACCCACCTCGGCCTCCCAGAGTGCTAGGATTACAGGCATGAGCCACCCCGCCCAGCCCTCTCTCTTTTTATTGTCACCCAGGCTGGAGTGCAGTGGCGTCATCGTAGCTCACAGCAACCTCAAACTGCTGGGCTCAAGGGATCCTCCTGCCTCAGCCTCCTGGGTAGCGGGGAACACAGGCATGCACCACCATGCCCAGCTAATCTTTTCTATTTTTGGTAGAGATGGGGTCTCGCTATGTTGCCCAGGCTGGTCTCGAACTCTGGACCTCAAGTGATCCTCCCGCCTTGGCCTCCCAGAGTGCTGGGATTACAGGTCTGAGCCACCACGCCTGGCCTCTTTGATCATTTTTTAAAAGACAAAGTTACATGTATGTCATCGTTTTTGTGTTATTTTCCCACTGTGCTACAGTGTGAATTCTTATTGGCCATCTTGTTCACAGCTGCATGCGAGCATGCATTTAAGAGACTGTGCTGTCACGATTTTTCCCATCAGCCCTGGTGAGTGGGCGACTTGTAGAACATGAGGGTTTTCCATCAGGTGAGAGCCACAAGCCTGCATTTTCAGCACAGTTACTGGGTGGGATATAGCTGCTTAGAGCCATGAGGCAGAGATAACTATGCGCACACAAAAGAGCCACGAGCCTAAGTTCTGTCTCCTTTTTTTATTTCACATGGTCTTTATGTGCCCCAGATTGTATTTTTTTCCAAAGGATTTAAACATTTTTCATTGTGAGCCAGGCGTGGTGGTACGCACCTGTAGTCTCAGCTACCCGGGAGGCTGAGGCAGGAGGATTGCTGGAGCCCAGGAGTTGGAGGCTGCAGTGAGCTGTGACGATGCCACTGCACCCCAGCCTGGGCGACAGAGCGAGATTGTCTCAAAAAAACACTCATGCTGTTGGCAGCACCTGACTCACCCCCTGGCTGAGTCTGGCGGCAGAGTGACCGAGCCTCCAGCCTACACCGCCCGGGACACGGAAAGCAGGCGGGCTGGGCGGGGCCTGAGCAGCCACAGTCACCTCTGCAGGGTCGTGAAGCTGCCCACACCTGGCCCTGGGCTCCCCCATCGGGTGAGGAGTGGGGTGGGCCAGGGCCCCCTCCCCATTCCCTGGGACCAGTGGGCACAGCTCTGTTCTCTCCCCAGAACTACATGAGCTGCCACGACCCCGAAAACATCTCCCCCTTGTGGTGGCCAGAGGTCCAGTACCAGATCTTGGGTGGCAGGACACAGAACTCCATCTCTTTTGGCCAAAGGAACGGCATCTACATCTTCTTCCTGTCCATCGTGGATCCGTACTACAGGTGAGGGGTCAGTCCCTCCCCGACAGCAGAGGACGCTGTCACCCCTGGGGGCAGGTCACACCTGTGCGGGGGACACGCTTTTCTCCCTCCACTTGGGCAGGTCCTGGCTAAAGCCAAGCTCCCCCGTCAGCTCGGACTGTCCCCAGGAGAAGAGTGATGTTTTCAGTTCCGGGGGACATTTGTTCCTTTGTTAAATAAATACTTAGCACAAAGTCCACGCTGGGTGCTGGGGGCCAGCGATGACCAGTGGCCCTGAGTCCCTGCCCTTGTGGACAGTCGCCCCCCATCTCCTGCCCCCCCGGGACCAGGCTGTGCTGATGTCCGTGGGCCGCAGGGGTTTCAAACCGGCTGGCGGGAGCTGGCTGGCAGACATGCAGAATTTGCAAGCCAGTCGATTTCACGTTGAAATCAGCCCCGGTGGGAATGTTTGCACCGCGGCATCGGCAAGCCCTGCGTCCGCCTCGCCCCTCTGTGAGCCGGTTGTTAAATATTTACCTGCCTCAGGGGCAGAGAGGATTCTGAAGCCACGTCTGGCCATGCCACGTGGACCAACGTGTCCTGTGGGAGAGTGGGACACGGAACGGCACCCTTTCCCATGTCGTCACCCCTGCATGAAATCATTGTCAGCCATCGCCCGTCCCCTCCAGATGGATAAAGCCCCCCCACAGCACTTGGAGGCCTCCCTTCACTAATGGCCCCAGACTAAGGGGCCAGCTCTGGGATGGCCACAGGGGCACGGCACCAAATGTCACCGAATGGGGTGGGGACGTCCAGAGGAGAGAGGGGAGGGACTGCAAGGATCACCCCCTCTGGCACCCTGCAGTGCCCCCCAGGAGGTTCGGTTCGCCCCTTCTACCACCTTTACACTGGGCATGGTGGGAGGCATGGGGTCCCTGGTGACAGCTGCCAACACGCACAGAGAGGATGGCAGACTCAGAAGCGATCAAAGGTGATGTGGATGTAAGGGAACCGGGTGCGCCTAGTCACTGCGGCCAGGCCGGGTCTCCCACCTGTGGGTCTGAACTCCTTTGCTGGGACAACAGGTGGGGGCCCCCAAGGCCGTGCCCCACGGCCTCTCCTGCCCACCCCCGCAGCTACTGTCACCTGCAGACCATCTTCAGCATCTACGTGCACGGGTCCTACCCGCCGCTCACCACGAACCCGGGGCCCACTATGCTCATGCTGATCGGCGGCATCCTGCTGTCCCTGTGGCTGGCCTACATGGTCCCCAAGCTGCTGCACTCCAACCAGGGCAACACGATCAAGAGGTTTGGGGCCAGGCTGTGCTGGAGGTGCAAAAGGTTGTGCATGTGCCACTGGCCAAGGTCCCCCAAGCTGGCACCGGAGTAGAACAGGAAGCCCCTGGGAAACTGCCTCACTCCCTGGGAAGCCGGCGCCGATCTCTGATCCCGTCAGCCAGGGCTGGGCCATTGTCTTCAAATAAACTACGACGTTGTGAAGCAGCCAGCAGTGTGGGTTATTTTTGTTTGTTTTTCCCAAATTTTAAAAAATATGAATATATTTTTTCAAGAGACAGGGTCTCGCTCTGTTGCCCAGGCTGGAGTGCAGTGGTGTGATCACAGCTCACTGCAGCCTCAAACTCCTGGCCTCAAGCGATCCTCCCACCTCAGCCTCCCGAGTAGCTGGGACTGCAGGTGCCACCACCACTCCCGGTTAATTTTTGTATATTTTGTAGAGATGGAGTCTTGCTACATTACCCAGGCTGGTCTGGAACTCCTGGCCTCAAGCGATCCTCCCACCTCAGCCTCCCGAATAGCTGGGACCACAGGCGCACTCTGGGTTTTGCAGGCTCAGGGAGGAAGGGGTCCGCCCAGGGCTATCGATTTTCTGGAGATGGCGAGCAGCTGCTCTGCAAGTGCACCCTGATGTGCCAACCAAAGTCCCCGGCAAAGCCCCACATGCCTCCTTTCGGCGTGGATAACATCTACGCGATTCTGCAGAAGTGGAGACAGATATACACACACATACATATGGACGTTATGCATGCATATTAGATACGTGTTTATATATGCATGCAGTGTGTACAAGTGTATATGCACATGTACATACGTATCGATAGTATGTGTTCATGTATGTAATATATACCGCCTATGTGAATTTTCTGTGGGGGGAGCCCAAATCTAAGACCACATGGGACACCCATCTCATTCTAAGTGAAAACTTGGGCGGTCCCCCTTCCCGTTACTCTGAGGTTAAACAAATATATATTCCACCGTCATCTGGAATTGCCCAACATGGTCTCAATTCCGTTGCAGCCCTCCACTGCCGTATCCAAAGCGGTGACTAGTTCCGCGGGTCTCCCCGGTGGATGTGGCTGCGTCCCACCCTCCAGGCCACTCAGAGGCCTGTCCTGTCCTCTGTCCTTCCCGCCCGACATGGCCACCCAGGGTCCTGCGTGCGCTGGGCGGAAGGGGATCGGGGCCAGGTGATTCCTTCCTGCCAGGTGCTGCTAGGCCACTGCCCCGTGGTCACCCAGGCCAGCGGGTCCCCTGGACTCTGTCTCCTGACCCCCAGCAGAGCACGGCGGATGATGTGTTTCCCTCCAGCCGGGGTTCGGGGAGCAGAGCGGGCCCGTCCTTAGGATTGGGCCGTTTCTGACATACACTCTTCTCTTTTCCTGGTTCACCTAATCTAAGCCCCCAAAAGGCCCCGTCTGTGACCATTCCCATGTCTCCCTGCTTTTCTTGGGGCTTCTGGTTTTTGTTTTTTGAAAGTTCCTGCTGGAGTCCTTGGCAGGCATCTGCTGTGACCCTGGCTGTGGTTTTGTCGCAGAAAAGTCACCCCAGCCCCTCACCCCCACCACCTCATTTGCCAGGGTCTCCCCTTCATGCGGGGACCTTGGTTTTCCTTCCCGAGATCCCCCTGCTCGGCTCCAGAGGCCTCTCTATGAGGCCTGGGGCGCAGCCTCGCCAGGGCCAGGGGACAGTCGTCCGCGTCCAGCCCCCACCCATGAGGCCCCAGCGCACACGGAGCTGAGATCAAACGTGCTTTAATGGGGGGCAGCGCCCAGGTCCTGCCTGGGCCCCGGGGGGACGGTGCTAGCGGGGCCCGCGGGCTGCTTGCCCTTCCCGCCCGGCCTGCCCTTCTTGGTGGCCGAGGAGCCGGCCTTCCTCTTGCCAGGCAGGATGGGGGTGGCGGCGTCCACCACAGGGGGCCCCGGGCGGGGCGGCGGCTCGTCGTCCAGCGCCCTGAAGTTGAAGAAGCAGTCCACGTTGGACACGGTGTCCAGGATCTCGGGGACGCTGTAGTCGAAGGACAGCAGCTCGTCGGGCAGGTGCAGCGAGCGGATGTCGCTGGTCGAGTCGTCGCCGCCGCCGCCACTGTCCGGCAGGGCGGGCCCGGGGGCCTTGCGGGGGACACCCTCGGGCTCGGCGCCACCCGGTAGGCAGTCGAAGAGCTTCATGGCGTCTTCCAGCAGCACCTTGTCCGGCAGTGCGAAGGCTCTGGTGGCCTCGGGGGCCTTGGCCTCGCCTCCCCCCAGCGGGGCCGCCTCCTGGGCCTCGGCCACCTGGGGCTCGCCGGGGCCGGGCGGGGGCGGCAGCTCCTTGGCAGGGAAGGCGGCCTCGGGTGCGGGGAACTGGCTCAGGCTGCCCCTGAGGTGGCCATAGGCGCTGGGCGGCAGCGGGGACTCGGTGGGCAGCGCGATGACCACGGGGGCCGGCTTGTTCTCCTTGGGGGGCGGCGGGGGCAGCTCGGCAAAGGCGGCCGGCCCCCCGTCCCCCACGAAGCCCAGAGCCTCCGGGCCAGGCCCCTCGGGCGGGAAGTACGGCATGAGGTACTGGGCCCCGCCGGGCGCCGGCTGGTAGTGGGGGTACGGGGGCGGCCCCGGGGCCTTGAGGTAGTGCTGGGGCTCCAGCAGGTAGCCGCCCGGCGAGGCGGGGCCCCCAGCCGGGACCCCCGCGGGCCCCACACCGCCCGCCGCCACCAGCTTGTACAGGGACGACTGGCCGAAGTCGGTGGTGGCCCACTCGATCCGGTAGATCCGAGGGTCAAAGAAGCACCCGCAGGGGGCCATCTGGAACCCTGCAGGCCGGGCAGGGCCTGAGAGCCGCTCCTGGCACGCCCGGCAGCCCACACTGGGGCCTGTCTGGGCGGCAGGGGACACGGGCCTCGCCTTGGGGGCCTCTCTGGGAGACACGGACACGAGCCTTGCCTTGGGGGCCCATTTGGGGCAAAACAGACACAGATACCGTTCCGGGGGCCAGACTAGGGATGCAGGACGCAGGCCTTGCTCTCGGGGTCCCATCTAGGGACAGGGCAGGGGCAGGAGGGTCCCCCCCAAGCTAACCCACTCCCAGCTCCTCCCCAAGGGTGGGGGAGGCCCGTACCTGCAGGGGGGGCCGGAAACACCTCTTTCTCCGCGTTTGGGGGCTGGTACAGGGTAGAGGAGCCTGCGGACAAAGGTGCCCGGAGGGGGGACAGCTGCGGCCCTGAGGCTGGTGGGCAGGAGCCCGGGCCCTGACCCTGCGGGCACCCCACCCGCCATGACTCGTACCCACGGCGGGAGGCGGCTCGGCGCAGGTAGGCGCGGGCTGGCTGCCTGGCCCCTCGGCACCCTCCAGGCCCCGGGGCCCGAAGCCTTCTTGGGGAGCCGCAGGTGTGTAGAAGGGTTTGGGGTGCTGCATGGGGAGGCAGGCAGCAGGAGCACAAGCAGCCCACCCGGAGAACGGGCTCAGAGTCCCCAGGGTTCTGTTTGCTTCGTTACTCAGGGCGGCGGGTTCCAGGCCCAGCCCGCCCACTGGGCAGGGTTCCGGGTGGGGGGGTGACCCAGGGGATGGACAGGGAGCCCACAGCAGGTGTCACCAACGGCAGGCAGACCCAGGGCCAGGTCCCCTGCCTTCTGTCTCCTCCAGCAACGCTCAGCTAAACAGTTTCAAGGCCACCTCCTCCAGGGAGGCTGCCCTGATCTGCACCCATGCAGGCCGAGGCCGCCCTGCCCACACACCCCGCTGCCTTCATCCTGATCAAGGTCCCCCCTTCCTGGGCACCAGGGGCTCACGAATGAGTGAGCAAAAGGGGAAGAAGGGACAGCCAGGGGACACGGCGAGTGGAGGACAAGCTCTGGGGAGGAGCTGGGAAGGGGCAGCCTTGGTATCACAGAAAAGCCTGGATTTTAAAAGAATAAAATTTATTGTCTTCTCCATGCACTGGGGGCCCTCGGAAGGCCTCCCCCAACCCCGGCGCCCGTGGCTACTTGTACGCATTGGCCTTGTGCTTCGGCAGGAAGACGAAGTTGGGGGGCACCGGTCCCAGGAGCATCTCGCTGCGGGGAGGGCAGGCAGGACAGGGTCAGGCCTCGCAGGGGCACCCTCCGCAGCCGGCCCCACCCCGCCCCGCCCCGCCCCGCCCACCTAATGCGGATCCAGTCCGCGGCCTTCTGACTGGCCATGAGGGTCTCCAGGTGGTCTCGGCCCAGGTAGTAGGGCGGCCGCGCGTTGATCCTCTGCGGGAGCCGCTCCAGCAGGCCCACGGGCACGTACCTGGGGGCAGGTGGGCAGCGGGGACACGGTCGGGCCAGCCCCGGCCACATGCCCCCCCCCGCGGCTGCCCCGGCGCCCACCTGCACAGGAACGACAGCCACTCGAGCAGGAAGTGCCGGGTCCTCTCCACGCCCTGCGTGTCTGAGCCCCAGTGCTCCAGGCCGTGGTGCGTGAAGTCGCGCAGGATGTCCAGGCGCTCCGACGCCGAGATGTCCCAGTGCCGCTGCTCTTTGATCTCCGTGAACAGCCACGGCTTCAGCAGGGCGCCGCTGCGGGCGGGCGGGCGGCATTGGCAGGCCAGGCTGAGAGCCTGCCTGGGACCCGGCGGCTTGTGCCTCCCTGGGGACTCCCTGGCCCGAGCCGCACGCAGACCCCAAACCCACAGGCCTGAGCCTCCACTGCAGTCACTCGACCTTCCGAGCCCAGGGGCTTCCACCTGCAGCGTCAGATCCCACGGCTGCGAGATTTCCAGTCCCCACAGCCTCAACCCAGCGACATCTCCTAAGGCCTCTCCTTGCCTCTGCCCGTCCCGGGACAAATAGCACGACACAGGCAGGGGCAGTGAGAGCCCACCTGCGTTTGGGGACACCCGCTGCTGTGCCCCAGCTCAAGCCGGTTCTCTGCGACCCCGCTGGGCACTTACCGGGCAATCATGATCCCGGCGACGCCAGTCTGCATGGCGCGGTTGGCGTCTTCGTATGACAAGATGTCCCCGTTTCCTGAGGGGACAGAGGCGGTGGTCTCAGGGAGCCACACGCAGGCAGGCGGGATGCTGGGGCTCCCTTTGGGAGTTTTTGCTAACCCAGAGATCCCCAGCAGGGCGGGGGGAGGAGTCCCGGTGGGGGGGTGGCCTGGGGTGGCCTTGGGTGGCGGGGCGTCGGGCACCCACCGAACAGGGGCATGGGGCCGGCTGCCTTCACACACTGCTCGATGTACTGCCAGTCGGCCAGCTTGGTGTAGCGCTGCTCGCGGGAGCGGCCGTGGAGCTGGGGGACCCCAGGCAGGGAGGGAGGCGGAGAGAGGGGCAGAGAGAGAGAGACGGGGAGGGACGGGCTGAGAGACAGACGCAGAGACAGAGGCAGATGGAGACAGACACGGAGGGAGAGGTGAGAGGAAGAGGGAGGGACGGGAAGACAGGGGCCGTTAGGAAGAGACTCGGGGCGCCCCCGAGGCCCACAGCGCCCCGAGACCCACCGTGACGAGGGCCGCGCCCCAGTCCCGCAGCTGGGGCAGCAGGCGGTGGGCCAGGTTCATGCGCTCCTGGACGCCTGTGCGGATCTTCACGGTCAGCGGCACGTCCAGCACCTGCGGGACGGCGGGAGGGGCGGTCAGCGGGGCCGGGGTCAGCCGGGGGTGGACGTGGGGACATCGGTCTGGCCGTACCTGGTTCATGCCGCGGACGATCTGCTGGAACTTGGCGGCACGATTCATCAGGGCACAGCCGCCGCCCTGGGAGACACAAGTGGCTGGGCCGGGCCACACGCATGTGCCCGAATCCCCTGACCCACCACCCGCCATGCCACCGGCTGGCTCAGTGCCCTGACTGCCCCGATGGGAAACTGAGGCACAAGTCCGTGAGGGCGCAGTGCTGATCCCAGGCCCTCACCCGCCCCTGCAGGCCGTGCTCGCTCTGCGCTCCAGGGCCGAGCAGCCGCTACCTTCTTGTACACGAGGTCGATGGGGCAGCCCACATTGACGTCCACGAAGTCCACCTCGATGGTGCGGTTCAGCAGCTCGGCGCACCTGGTCATGGTGTCAGGGAAGGCGCCCTCCAGCTGTGGCGGGGCAGGCAGCCGGTGAGGGGCAGGTCCAGACCGTCCCGTTGGCCCGTTCATTGTCCCCAGGGGGGGCCCTGAGCCACTTGGCTCCTGTCCCCAGGCCGCCCTGGAAGGAGCTGACGTCTGTCTTCGAGGCACCAGCCCCGGGCCGAGGCCATTGGCCCTCGTTGGCCGCTGAGGCAGACTCTGAACCTGGCTCTGAAACACGGCGGCTGAGGGCCCCCCGGGGCGGGCTCTGACCTGGACTCCGAAGATGTCCTCACACTGGTGGCGTTTGAGCAGCGCCCACTCGGACGTCTGGCCCTGCAAGAGGTTGGTGCAGACGGCCATCTCCCCGCACGTCACGTCCGCCCCGAAGCGCTTACAGATCCGCCGGAAGGGCAGGTTCCCGCACTAGGGGTGACAGGCCCACACGCAGACACACGTGTGAGGGCACGGCAGCCAGGGACCCTGAACACCCGCTCCAGCCCCAAGACCCAGCAGGTGGAGACGGACGCTGAGCGCTGTTGAGTGACCACACTGCCACCAAGCCCACCCCAGCAGCCTCACCCAGGCCCTACCGTGGTGAGGGGGGCCAGATACAGTTTGCCGCCAATGTCCAGCTGGAGGGGAAAAATACATGTAAGTGAAGCTCGATCCTCCAACACAGCTTCTGAAGCCTCTGGGGTCCCTTCTCCCCACAATCTAGGACATGCTCTACCCTGACTGGACCAGCCTGGACCCTATCTCTGGCCTCTGCATAGGCCAGGAGATACCTTTGTAAGTAATGTTCTTTTTCCTGTATTATTCTCCACTGGAGAGCTTCTACTCAACCCTCAAAACCCCAGTCCTAATGCCTTCTGTTCCAGAAAGCCTTCCATACTATCCCCATCTGCCCAGCCCTGATCCTCTGGGACTGACAGTGTATGTCCAGCTCTTCCTGCCCCCCAAGACTGGGATCCTTGAAGTCGGGGCCCAGTACAGAGCACAGAGAGGGGACATCAGCAGAGAGATCCCCAAGGGCACAGCCTCTGGTTCCCAGGTGTCTAGAATGGGAACGTGGACGTGGCTGGTGCCCAGCTGATGCGGCTAAATGGACAGGTCTGCTACTAGCATCGTCTCCAACGGGGAGCCCGCAACACACACCCGCTTCTTCTCACAGGGCCGCAGCCTGACTACGTCCTCGTCCGTCAGGGCTCCGCAGGTCCGCACGGGGCTGCAGGGAGGGGTGCCGGTGCCCAGGTCTACAGGGGCTACCTGGGCCTCACAGTTGTTCTGCCCTGGAGCCCCCTCAGCCGCCGTGACCTCAGGGACAGTGACAGCAGGCGGGGGGCCCTTGCCTAGCTGGCGCAGGACCTGCTCTGATCGCTCGAAGCGGACCTTGCGCTTGCGCAGCTGCTGCTGCAGGGCCTTGTCCAGGCCGTTGCGGACAGGTGGGCCGTGCGCCCACCGGGCCGCCAACTCCTCCTGCACCAGGTTCTGGCCCTCGGGCCCCAGGTGGGCCCTGGCGAAGCGGCAGGTCACGCCATAGGGGCACCTGCCGAAGGTCTCGAATAGCACACAGCGGGGGCCCAGGTCGGCGGGCTTGGTCTCCAGGTAGCGGCCCACGTCGTGCAGAAAACGGCAGCGGTCGCCAAAGAAGCACTTAGCCGCCGACTCCTGCGGGGAAACAGCGAGGGAACGAGGGAGGACGGGGAGAAGCTTGGGCAACCTGGATCCGAACCCTGGATTGCCCCTCCTGGCCGTGTGTCCCTGGGCAAGTCAGTAGCCTCACCGTGCCCCAGTGTCTTTGTTACAAGACAGTCACAGCCTCACGTCATAGCAGCACAAGAAGGAAGACTGAATGGCGGCACAGAAAGCTCAGACCCTGGGACTTTCTAACAATTGCGGGATGGCAGAAAATACCACCTGTTCCTGCTTGTCCCAGCAGGGACACACGTGTGGCCACGCTCACCTGGATAATGGAGGGGCAGAGCCTGTTCTGGTCGTAGTGTGTGGGCTTCATGTGGGGCCGGCCCTTGTTCTGGCCCCGGGCCCTCTGCTGAGCCGACAGCAGCTCCCCGTGCTCAGCTGCCCCGTCTGTCTGCCCATCCCGTGTCTGTCCATCCTCCAGGCGGATCCGCTTGGCCTCAGGCTCAGCCAGGTCATTGCCACCAGGGTCTCCTGTCTCAGTTTCCTGCCAAGGCTTCTCCTGCCCTCTGGCTTCTAGGAATCTGTGAAACTGCTCCTTGGTGGTGAGGTATCTGCCAACGGAAATGAAAGCTTGTCCAGGGAGTCCCTCCTCTGAGCTGAGAATGAATGAACACTGGGGAAAAGGGGCTGAGAACACTTGCCCCTGCTTAAATGCTTCTGCTGATGGAGTTCTCACTACTTAGAATCAGCCAGCTCCCAGCTCAGGAGCACTTCAAGGCCACAAGGAATAGATGCTTTGTTCCTGGGCCCCCACTGCCCACAGTGTTGCGCTAAACTACCACTTATCAGGCATGAACATCCCTGCTCAGGTTAGGCTCACGGAAACTACAAGTCCCAGCATGCCTTGCAGCGAGGACCTAGCCGCCACATTACCCAGCACGCCTCTCGGCCCTTCAAACACCGCAAGCCCCAGCATGCCCTGCAGTACTCGCACCCCGCTCCCCGCCCGCTGCGGCTAGAGGTGCGCATGCGCTGTTACCGGAAATGCGCACGGACTACAGTCCCCAGGATGCACCTCGGGCCTCGCCTCAAACCTCGCCTGTATCACCACGTGCCCTTAGCGTATCTGACAGCCCCCAACATGCAAGACCTCGGGGCCGCCGCTGACCACCCTGCGGGCAGAGGAACGGCCCAGACTGAACAGCCAGCGAGCTTCCAGCCCTGGGTCACCACCTAATCTCCCGGCATGCACCACTCGGGCCGCGCTACGGGTGCCGGGAAGGCCCCAGGAGTTCCCCTCCTGCCCCGGCAACTCACTGAGGTTTAATGGGCGCAACGCCCCGTTCCAACGCGCTGGCTGCTGAGTCGCCGGCGCCACCGCCACCACAACCATTCTCTGCTGGGGCCTCCAATGCTCCCTCCGCCATCGGCGCTTCTCACGCCCGCGCTGGAGTGTGACTGGAAGGCCTTCCGGTTTGCGCGTGTCTGCCCTGGCTGTGTTGCGGAAGTGCGCATGCTCGGGTCGCTCCGGTGGCGTCATCGTCGCGGGTTACGTCACAGGGGCGGAGCCTGAAGTGGGTGGGGCCTCAGGTGCCACATAAGACGGACCCTGGCGGGCTCGCAAAGGCGGCAGTGAGGAAGTTAGACAGAAATCCTCACTTTTAAGAGCCCGCATAGGAGTAGGGGACACAGACAAAAAACATAATAAACACGTAAAGTATGCCGTACGTGAGACGGTACGGCTGCAATGTTTGGGCGTTTGCAATTTTTAATAGGATGGCCAGGGAAGGCTTCATGGAGAAGGTGATGTTTAAGTATATTTGGAAGAATTGGGGGAAAGAGTTATAGGACTATCAGAGGGAAAAGAGTTCCAGGTGGAGGGAACAGCCAGTGCAAATGTCCCGAGGCAGGAGGAAAAGTCCTGGCATGTTGGCAGGTACCGTGGAGGAGGCCCCTGTGGCTGGAGCAGAGAGGTTAAAGGGGAGAGAGGGAGGAGGGCAGGGGAGGGAAGTGACAGGGCAGGTTGTGCAGGACCCGGTGAC
The DNA here is from genome assembly GCA_963574435.1 of Cheirogaleus major. Lineage (NCBI taxonomy): Eukaryota > Metazoa > Chordata > Mammalia > Primates > Cheirogaleidae > Cheirogaleus > Cheirogaleus major. The sequence continues at coordinate 30,472 of CAUYPO010146214.1, read as the reverse complement.
CTTTTAGGAGGACGTGGGCTTTCACCCTGAGTAAGGTGGGAGCCATGGAAGGCTGTGGGCAGAGGAAGGCATGATCTACTTACCATTTCCCACAGTCCCCACTGTGCCCTGTTGTCCCCCTAAAGCCTCCTGTTCCCAGAGGAGACTTGATAAGCACAGGGAGCTCAGGGCTCTGGACTCAGGTAGGTTTGAATCCCAGCCCCTATCATCCAGGAAGATTGGGCATCTCGTTTAACCTCCCTATGCGTCAGTCACCTCGTCCATAAAACGAAGCTGATCAAAGTATCTCCTTTAGAAGATAAGGATTCAATAAGTAACAATAAATTTTAAACAGACACAGTTATTACATTAGTAATATGATGATTTTCCCTAATTACATTCAGGAACGCAACGCCTGGGGGGATCAACTGATTTTTTTTTTTTTTTTTTGAGACAGAGTCTCACTCTGTTGCCCGGGCTAGAGTGCCGTGGCGTCAGCCTAGCTCACTGCAACCTCAAACTCCTGGGCTCAAGCGATCCTCCTGCCTCAGCCTCCCGAGTAGCTGGGACTACAGGCATGCGCCACCATGCCTGGCTAATTTTTTCTATATATTTTTAGTTGGCCAATTTTAATTTCTTTCTATTTTTAGTAGAGACGGGGTCTCGCTCTTGCTCAGGCTGGTTTCAAACTCCTGACCTTGAGTGATCCTCTCGCGTCAGCCTCCCAGAGTGCTAGGATTATAGGTGTGAGCCATGGCGCCCAGCCCTATTTCTTTAACTTTTAAAAATAAAAGTTCTAAACATTCACAAAAGTACAAAAAATAATATACTGAAGCCCCCATCACCCAGATGAAGAATTATCAGTATTTTGCCAATCTTGTTTCATGCATCTTACTCCAGGTTATTTCTGTAGCAGCAGATAGATACATGCCATTATCACACCTAACAACAGCACCAATAAATCCTTTGTATCATCGAAATACCCATGTTAAAATTCCTTGGTAGCCGCAAAGTTGTCTTTTAAAGTTAGTATTTGAATCTGTATCCCAGCAGCTCGAGTAGTGTATCTGATGATCTTTTAAGACCTAGGAGTCGTGTGGTGGGCGGGATTATGGCCCCCAAAGATGTCCATGTCCTAATCCACGGTACCTGTGACTATGGTACTTTATATGGCAAAAGGGACTTTGCAGATGGGACTAAGTTGAGGATCTTGAGCTGGAACAATTGGCCTGGATATCTCCGTGGGCCCAGCCTACACCTGCAGCTTGTGATGAGAGACCCCTTCCCAGCTGCGGTCAGAGACGGAACTGCGTCGGCGGAAGGAGGGTCAGAGGACGTGTCTTTACTGGCTCTGAATATGGAGGAAGGTGGTGAGCCAAGGAAGGCAGTGGCTTCTAGAAGCTGGAAAAAGCAAAGGAACAGATTCTTCTGTGGATCCTCCAGAAGGAACATGGCCCTGCTGACACCCTGAGTTTAGCCCAGTGAGCCGTGCGGGACGTCCAATGTACAGAACTGAAAGATCACACATTTGTGTTGTTTTAAGCCACCATATTTGTGGCAGTTTGTTACCCCAGCCACAGAAAATGAATATAAATCCTTTAAAGGGGGACTGAAATTCACACTGAGGTGAAAATGTTGGATGCCAGATTCTGTCCTGAGACGAGGCTGGTGTTGGGCCGGGGAGGGGTGAGGGCAACCTGCCTGCAGTGCCAGGGGAGAGGGGCTGCGGCCTGAGAAGGGGCTCCAGGGAGGCCTCCCCTGACGGGTCCATCTAGATAAGCACACTCCCCCGCACCCCAGCGAGTCCCATAAGCTTGTTTATTTCCCTCAGAGCACGTGTCACAATCTGTCATTATTTCCTTGAGGGAGGGGCCCGGTCTGTCTGACTCGCTGCTGGGTATGGTGGTGCATCCAGCAGATACTTATTGACGAGCAGGCACCGCGCAAGGCACCAGGAACACTAAGATCAAGAAACACAGTCGCTGCCTCTGCATAGTGTCTTCCAGCAGGGAGAAAGGCATCCGATGACGGCTGCAGAGCAAGATGACTGTGTGGAGAAAGACTATACAACAGTGTCGCCAAGAAGGGGCGCTTAGGTCTCCCTGGAGAAACGGAGGTGTCGTGGGGAGGCGGCGCCTGGGTGAGACTGGGGCGAGGGGAGGGTGTTCTCGGGAGGGCGCTGCAGTGCACAGCCCTGCAGAGGGGTGGGGGCTGGGAGGTGAAGGGGACTTGAGGAGCGCAGTGTCCTGGGCAAGTTTAAAGCTGTTGTGTAGGAAAGGGCAGTGCCTTATTCCAGGGAAGGCTGGGCCAAGGCCAGGGGGTGGAAGCCACAGGCAAATGGATTTGGGTTCAAAACAGGAAGGCACCTTGTGCCCAGCGAGGCCACAGTGGACACTGTGGTAAGACTGGGTGATGTCCACTGCCTGGAGCCCTCTGTCGGGTGCAGGCGCTCTTGACTTTCAGGCTCCCTGGTGCTCAGAGGTCGGCCTGCTTGCAAGGACAAGGCCACATGGGTAAAGGGCACCAGCACATGTGCAATGTGAGAAGGATTACTGGAGACGCGACATGAAAACTACCTGACGTGCTATGAGCATGGATGGCGGGCGAAAGCTGCGTTCCCACGGTTAGGGGGAAACCGTGGGCCTGAGCTTCACCATTGGCCATGTGAGAAAGCGTCTATGCCTTGGTGCTCCGCTTGGAAGACGGAGTCAGCAAAACCATCCTATCACAGGGACTGACTGATGGGTGTTTGTAGACTTCCTGAAGGGTTCTGCCATGTACAGTGCTGTGCTGGTGAATGTTTAACACCTCTCTCAGGGAAAAATCCCCGTGCAGCATCTGTTGACACCTGGCCAAGTTCAAGCTTGCAAGGTAACTTTCATGAACACACAGCTGGGAAGATGTGTAAACAGTGGCCACTGGGAGCCGGCAGGAAGTGCCCTCGCACGCCATTTCCCACGAGTGCCAGGCACTATCTCCAGCTCCCTGAATCTTGCTTGGGACCAGACAGCAAAGTGGTTAAGAGCCCAGCATGTGCAGCTGAACAAACCTGGGCTCAATGACTGGCTCCGCCTCTTACTACTCATATGACCTTGGGCAAGTACAAATCTCAGTTATGAAATAATACAGCATCTTGTGCTGATGAAGCACATGCTCTGTTCTAAGGACTTTCCATTTCCTAACTTGTTTAATCTTCACAGTAACCATAACAAGCAGGCTTGACTCTCATCAGCAGTTGAAGATGAGGATACCGAGACGGAGGAAGTAATTTGTGGGAGGCCACATGGCTTGTTCCTGGTAGATGTGGAATTTGGACCTAGACAGCCTGGCTCTTGGAGCCAAATTCTGAACTACTAGATTGCACCACCTCCCAATCCAGTGAGACGATGCATCGCCTGGGCACTCAAGACGTAGCACGAGCCACACCAAGTCACGGAGCTCTGCAGGAGCAAAGGTCTGAGTGCACGGTCTGAGAATAAAGGAATCAGCTGCTTCAAATTCTTCCCTGAGGTCGCAAGGCTAGATTTACTTGGCTTCTGGGATCCCCTGCCCTCTTGCTTTTCCTCCTACTTCAGCTCTTCTCAGTCTTCTGTGCTGCTGGCTTCTCCTTCTTCCTGACTTTCAAAGTCCATCCTTGGGCCTCTTATCTTCTCTCTCGATATCCTCCATCCCCTCCAGATCATTTCATGGAGGCTGATGGCTTAAATTCCTTATAAATACACATGACCCCAAATTCCTATCTTCAGCCTCACCTTCTGCCCCAGAGCTCACACACCCAACTGCCTAGTGGATTTCTCCACTTAGATGTCCAATAAACAACTCAAACCTGCCCAAAACTGCACTCAGGATCACATCCCCAAATCCCTCCTCCCCAGGAAACTGTGCCCCCATTCCACCAGTTGCTCAGGTATAAAACCCTGGGAACCAGCCTCACTTGCTTCCTTTCTCTCTCGCCTCCTATTTCTTTGAAATGCGTCCAGAATCTACTTCTCGCCACCTGCTCCGATACTGCTCCAGCCCAAGCGACTGTCTTCTCTCAGGGAGACTCAGGCTGCACCTTCCTGATTTATCTCCCTTGTCCATCCCCACCCACCCAAAGCCTCTCCTTTGCACATATCAAGAATGATATTTTTGAAATGTAAACGAGAAACCCTGCTCAAAACCCTTCAGGGCCTTCTCATTTCTCTTAGAACAACCCCCCAACTCCTGACTGTGGACCTACGTGACCCACAGCTGCAGGCTCAGGGCTGCCACAGTCCCCAGCCAGGGGCTCCAGCCCGCCAGCCTCTGCCTCTCTTTAGAACTCCCTGAGTCCGCGCCTGTCTCCAGGGCTTTCCCGTGCTTTTCCTTAGACCAGAGATGCCCTTCTCCCGGTCTTCACATGGCTTGCTCCCTCATTTCACCAGGTCTCTGCTTGAGTGTCGCCTTCTCGGGACCCCTGACAGGTGGCACACCACCCCGCTTCTATCCTGACGTTCTCTCGTCTCCTCACACTGCCTGATTTCAGTAAAATTCTATTAAATTGTATTGCCCCCTAAAATTTTATTATATATTTAACCACTTACTTGTTTATTATCTGTGTCTCCCATTAGAATGCAAGTTCCATGAGGGCAGAAATTTATCTGTTTCACTCATTGCTGAATATTCAGCTTCTAGAATAGTACACCCTCAACAAACACTTATGGGTTCAATATTCAAGAATATCTAGCTACCTCAAAGCCCCCTCTTTTATATAGTTTTCTTTTCTTTTTTTTTTTTTTTGAGACAGAGTCTCACTCTGTTGCCCAGGCTTGAGTGTCGTGACATCAGCCTAGCTCACAGCAACCTCAAACTCCTGGGCTCAAGCAATCCTTTTGCCTCAGCCTCCCAAGTAGCTGGGACTACAGGCATGTGCCATAATGCCCAGCTAATTTTTTTTGTATATATTTTTAGTTGGCCAATTAATTTGTTTACATTTTTAGTAGAGACAGGGTCTCGCTCTTGCTCAGGCTGGTTTCGAACTCCTGACCTCGAGCAATCCGCGTGCCTCGGCCTCCCAGAGTGCTAAGATTACAGGCGTGAGCCACCGCACCCAGCCTATATAGTTTTATTAATTCTCAGAAGTTCCCTATGGAAATTAGGGAGGAAATTATTTCCCCCATTTCTTGAAACCAAGAAGTAACAATTCATTTGATGTGTGAAGACTGATTATTCATTTGGAGTAAGTAGCTACTAAATGTCAATTTTTCAAAGGAAATAAGTATCATGATAGTTCTCCAATGTGGGTGTTCTCATGTATTGTAAACTTATTGTATGCCAGTTATATTATTGCAACGTTGGAAAAAAACTTTATTGGCATTAACTTTAATTTTTTTCTAGAAAATCTTTATTTTTTTAAACTAACACAAATGTAAAGTCACTGTAAATTTCAAGAAATAAACTATATCTTCTTTTTCTGGTTACAACTAAAAGAAAAGCACAGCACCAATAATACCACACTTGGTTTGGTAATTTTTAGAAACTCCATTAAGCATAATGTTTAAAGTCTATACTTAAATAATCAATTCAAAGGAAAAGCTAGTATTCTAATTTCTGCAAAGCATCTTCATCGAGACAGTACAATCATACAAAGATATTTACTCTGTTTGAATAATATGGTCACAAATGGTCGCCTTCACCTGCCTCTACCCCCAAATGAGAAGAAATTTAGTATGCTTTTGGGGATATGAGTTAGGCCTGCCAAATACTTCTGCAAAAAATTATCCTAAATTGTTTCTAGAAACTGCTAGTACTCTAAGAGGGTTGACACATTCTAATATATCCAAACATAGTTTTTTTCTAATTGCTTGGCTGCAAATGAAAATGTCAGGTTAAAAGTATAAGAATTTATTCCACGATCAGTGATGGAATCCTAATCCATCTTAAGCTGCACGCATGACAACTGGCACTTCCTAACTTGTAGACAGAATTTTTTTTTTTGCCTGAGGGTACATTCCCTTTCAAAGGCAGAATATTTTTCTTTCTTTGCTTTCTAAAGATGTCATGCTAAACTCCACTCTTGATGGTTAATATTTTAAGGAGGCAAGATAGAAGAGGGAATCTGTGACAGATTTATAAATTTGGGGCAAAATATAGCACAAGGCATTCCAATATGCAATTTCAAATCAAAACCTTAACTTGGGCAAGGGACATTATATCAACCAACAGCATTCTTTAGAAATGCCTGACATTCAATTGGATAGAGTTATATATTGAAATAGATTGTAGGCATATTGTGAATGTTTTTCCTCTAGCATCTGGTAGTATCAAAGCCCAGGAGGAAAAGAAGGTAACCATGCCAGAATTTAAAAGCTGCCTCTTTGGATAAATATGTGGAAAGGATATGAATTAAGTTATCAAAAGGCTAGAAGAATTTGCTGAAAGTGGGAGGGGGGTGGTGGTTTCTAAAAGCAATAAGCTATTTGGAATTTGGCAGCATGCAACTTAGTGCTCTGTGTAGCTAGTAGTATTAGCCAAATAAGGATAAAATGAGATTTTAAAGGAGGAAAATTAACGAATGAGTACAAGCATAAAAAGCAACAAGGCAATATCCTGATTTATAAAAAAGTAAGTAGTACTTATAGTATCTGAAATGCAATATGGGATGAGCCCCATGGGAAATCAGGCATCTTATCTATGAAGTCTTTTTATATTTGAAAAAGAGTACTGACTTGTGATTTCTGTGCCCTGGATACTAGCCAAGGTAAGCTCACTGCTAAACAAACACCCTAGAATCTCAATGTTCATGGAAAGCCCAACTGGGTGTTTCTGGGCAGTGGACTCTGGTCAATCAGGGGCCCAGACCCCTTCCATCTTGTGATTCTGCCCTTCCCTAAGCTAGCATTATGGTCCTCCCCATTCAGCTAATGGAACAGTAAATAAAGTGGAAGATAGTGCATAGGAGGATAATATGAATGAAGACCGAAAGCCCTGATATTCCATTGGCCAAAGCCTGGTGATAGATACAGCCATACCTAACTCTATGGGGTGTTGGGTAGTCTAGCTGTGAGCTGAGAATTCCGCGGAAGCAGGTGTGAGTAATTAATCTCTACTGCAAGTGGTATCATGGCATTGTATTCACTTGCTGAGGAATCTCTGTGTTTACCTCTTCACACTAAATTGTAAGTTCCTAAAATAGGGCAGAGTTGCGTCTTATTTGTCTTGGTGTCTGTAGCACTAACAGATGTGGCTGCCTAACTCACAAAGCCCAGCAGGGTGACCTGGAGGTGTTAAGATTGGTGTTCTATGCTCTGCTAATACAAAGAAATGCCTGGATTTCTCTCCCTTCCTCAAGATGGCCTCTCTGTAAAGAAATTTCCAGAAGACACAGGGACCACATGCTAATAGTGGGTAAGGGGCACCTGCTTTGTTAATTCTCATTGTGTCTACAAGGCAGGAGAAGCCTTCAGAGGAAGAAGGCCGCACACCCTTCGCTTCTAGGAGGAGCCCCTAGACGGGGAGGTTGGGTTCCTAGAAGACAAAGCATGGGGTGGAGGGTTTCTCCAACCTTAAGAATAAAAAGAGAACCAAAATTGAACCAGACTTCCTTATTAACTGAGAAAGCAGTCAAAAGTTATAGGTGAGTGAGCAGGACTATATAACTTTAGAACAATCTGGAACCTTATTCTGACTCCATTTTGTTCCACTTAAAAAAGGAACAGTCCCTCAGGGACAACAAAAAAAGGTTTCCACAGACTGTGCACCCACTTTGCAGTGGGGCTGGTGTAAGATGAATCCTAAGGAAAAGACGGACGCGGCAGTCTCTCATTAATTTTTTAGCCAAATTACTAAACAAAACAGAAACCAAAATTGCAAAACAAACAAAAAACCCACACGCTCACACAAAACAAAATTTTAAGACTTATTTGTTTTTTTTAAAAAAAAAGTACCATAAAAGAAAAATTGATAAATTGGATCTCATCAAGATTACAAGCTTTCGCTCCGTGAAAGACCCTGTAAGAGGATGAAAGCACAAGCTACGACGGGGAGATATTTGTAGACCACATATTTGCCAGAGGTCCGGTATCTAGAATATATACAGAATTCTCAAAACTCAACAGCAGGAAACAAACAATCCAATTCGAAATGGGCGAAGGACGTGACGAGACATTTCACCACAGAGGACTTCCCGACGGCACCGCGCACAGGAAGAGACGCTCGACGCGACTCGCCGTGGACATCCGACTGCTCGGCTATTCAAACGGCCGAAATAAAAGTAGTGACAACACCAAATGCCAGCGAAGATTCAGAGAAACTGGATCTCTCATACGTTTCTGATGGAAATGTAAAATGGTTCAGTCCCTCTGGAAAAACAGTTTGGCAGTTTCATAAAAACAAAACACACGCTTTCCATACAACCCAGCTATCACGCTCCTGGGCACTTATCCCAGAGAAATGAACACTCATGTCCATATAAAAACCTGTTCAGAGCAGATTTATATGTATTAGTAAAAAAAAAAAAAAAAACCCCAAAACTAGAAACAAGCAATACCTCCCACGATAGGCGAATGGTTAAACAAACCATGGTGAATCCACACTGTGGAATACTACTCAGCAGTAAACAGGCACAAGCTATTGCCGCACACAACAATCTGGATGGACACAGGGGCGTTAGGTCAAGTGAATAAAAGTCAGTCTCATAGAGTCACACACTATTCTGATTTTATCTACACAACAGTCTCCTGATGACAGAAGCATGAGGTGGAGAACAGATTAGTGGTTGCCAAGGGCTAGGGATGGCGGGGAAGCAGAGGGCAGCGTGAGACTGGAAAGGGACCCCACGGGGGAGAGCTATGCGGGGACAGAAGAGTTCTGTGTCCTGCCTTCTGCAGTGGCTGCCTGAATCCACACATGTGATAAAACAGGACAGAACTAGGACACACATGTCCTTCCAATGTTGAGATCCTGGTTTGGAACTTGTCCTACAGGTCTGTAAAATGTGAACTACTAGGGGGAGACTGGTTTGGAATACATGGGACCTCTGTGTATTACTTTTACAACTTTCTGTGACTCTATTTCTAAATAAAAATTAAAAAGAAGAACAAAATTAGAATTGTGATTTTGGAAAAAATGTATTTTTAATTTAAAAATTAATCGATCTCATGGTAAAATGTTTAAAAATATTTAAATGTGAAAGAAAAGTCCCCTGTGTTGTCTTACCCTTCCATCAACTCCAATCCCATGCCACAGAGGTAACTACTATTAACAGTTTGGTATGCATCTTTCCAGGTATTTTATTTGTTATATTCATATATATATATACATATATGGACTTTTTGGTTTGTTTCTCAAATGGAATCACTATACTTATTCTTCTACAACTTGCTTTTTTTTTTCAGTGTAATCATAATACATCCTGGACAGCTTTTCATGCCACCATAAATAGCTCTATCCCATTCTTTTTAATAGCTGCATAGTATTCCACTGTCTGGTTATACCATAATTGATTTAATTAGTCCCTTAATAATAGACATTTAGATTCTATCTAGCTCTTACAAATAATTCTGCAATGGCTATTCCTCCACATAATTTTTTCTTTTTTTAGAGACATGGTCTTGCTCTGTTGCCTAGGCTGGAGTGCAGTGGCGCAATTATAGCTCACTGAGACCTAGGATTCCTGGACTCAAGCGATCCTCCTGCCTTGGCCTCCTTAGTAGCTGGGACTACAGGCACTAGCCACTATGCTTGGCTGATTTTTCTATTTTTTGTAGAGATGGGATCTGGCTATGTTGCCCAGGCTGCAGTGCAGTGGCAAGATCATAGCTCACTGCAGCCTCAAACTCCTGGCCTCAAGCGTCCTGCCTTGGCCTTCCAAGTGGCTGGAATTACAGGCATGAGCCACCATGCCTGTCCCCTCTACATACATTTTGTGCAAATACTACAACTAGAAGACAAACATAAAATTTTGATAGATACTATCAAATTGCTGTCTAGAAAAAGTTGTAAGAAGTTATGGGTAAAAGAGTCTTTTAAGAGAACATCACCATGCCTGGAAGGGAAGGGGCGCCAGGGAGACTCCGCTGGCTGGGCGGTGGACCTCCTCAAAGAACCACTGTGCCTCCCATCTCCACTTGGGGGGCTATGCTGATGGGAAGCTAGCAGTCGTTCTCCTCTTTCCTCCCACTTCCACATGGCTAGATGACACTTCAGACCCATCTGGAAATATGAGAGGATGTATCTTACCACCCTCTGGGAAATGTGAGCAGGGTTGGTCTTCCTTCTCAAGACACGCTGGGACATTCCCATGAGCTCAAACACTGGCTAGGGCATGTCGTGATAGGATTTTCAGCCAGTGTCTTCCAACTTCTCTTCCTCATTCCCTCTGCAGACCTATTCCCAACATAATTTCAGATTGACTTTACACTGGACTAACCCAGGTGCAAAGTGACTGGGCCTTCCCAAGGAGGACCCTGGACAAAATTCTAAAATAGGCCTGCTGTAAACTGCATCATCTCCCTCCCCACTGCAGGCATTAATGCGTTTGTTTTTTGTTTTTGTTTTTGTTTTTTTTGGTTTGTTTGTTTGTTGCCAGTTTTTTTGTTTGTTTGTTTGTTTGTTTGTTTGAGATAGGTCTGTTTATGTTGCCCAGGCTGGACTCGAACCCCTGGCTCAAGGGATCCTCTATCCTCAGCCTCTCTAGTAGCTGGGATTACAGGTGGGTGCCACTGTCAGGATCATCAATGAGTTTTAAACTAGAGAAATTAAAAGTTGGCAAAATCACATTGGCTTACAGGGATTCATGGATGTAGGGACCACTTGGGGGAAAGAAGGGTACAAGATTTTTACTTTGCTGAAAGGAGACACCAGCCTGACTTGGCTCTGCCCATGGTTCACTCGGGAACTTGTGTCTCAGAGAGGTCATGTGACTTGTCTGAGACCACAGAACTGGGGCATGACCCCCCTGGCCTTGAACCTAGCTTCTATCTCCCAGGTCAGAGGTAGTGGGCAGAGCAAGGACAATCTGGCAGAAGGACGGCTACGGGGCTGTGCTCACTCAACACTTTAGGGACCCGCGCATGCAGGGGCTGTGGGAACACAGACAAAGGGAGCCAGTGGCCGCGGCAGGTGCTCCAGGCCAGTGGGGCACTCAGAAAGGTTGGTGACCTGCGGGCAGTGCGGACAGCATGTTCTGAGGAGGGACCCGCAGCCCGGCAGGGGCTGGGGAGATTTCCTGGGCGAGGGCTAGCCCAAGCTTTCCTAAGGGATGAGCTGGACTGGCCGCGGGAGAAAGGCACCGGGACAGGGCCCAGCTCAGCCGCCGAGGCTCCTTTCTGCGCAGGGAGCCGCCAGCGCCTTGTCCCTGCAGGAGCTGCAGGAAGCAAGAGTCAGGCTGCATTCGTCTGCTTGGGCTGCTGTCGCAAAATCCCGCGGACCCGGCGACTGAAACCACACAAATTTATCCTCTCACTGTTCTGGAGGCTGGAAGTGCAAGATCAAGGTGTGGGCAGGGATGGTTTCCCTCCTTGGCTTGCCGAGGCTGCCTTCTTGCTTGTCCTCTCATGGTCCTCCCACCTCTGGCGTGCACACCCTCTATGCCCTAATCTCCTCTTCTTATAAGGACAGCAGATTGGATTAGGGACCACCCTTGACACCTCATTTCCACTTAACTACCTCTTTAAAGATATCTCCAAATATTGTCACATTCTAAGGTACTGGAGGTTAGGGCTCCATGGATGAATTTCGGTGGGGGGCACAATTCAGCTCATAACAAAGGGCTTCCTGTCATTTCAAGGAGCACAGACCCCAGTCATGGGTGAACTTGAACCAGCGCAGCGGCATGCTCAGATCTGTGTTTTGGAAGGAGCTGTCTGCCCTGCCGCTGGGTGGCGCTGCACAGAGACTGGCCAGGAGGCACGCAGGACAGACCACGCCGCCTCTCCCTAACCGCCTCCATCTTTCCGGAGCTCTTACACCACTGACACCCCCTTGTTGTCACGACCACTTTCTCTGGTTCACTCTGGACCCGTGAGGCCCAGGATCGGGGGGAGGATGGAGAGGCCTTTCCCGGGTCCCCTTCCTGCACCTGTCTGAGACTGTCTGGCAGGAGGAGCTCTGCAGGGCTCCTGCCTGGACCCAGCCTGCTGGGCACCTTCCAAGTCACACAGTCCTGGGCAAGGGCAGAGGCTATGCGGATGCTCCTGGAAGCACGGGGTTGGGGCAAGAGGTTACGTCTGCACCAACCCATGGGGTTAACATCAGGTGCATGGATTTGGGGGCTCTATGAATTTAGACAAAAATAGATTATATTTTTATCTGTATTAACATGTAACAGAAGCTTATTTCTTTAGGCAAAGTATTAGAAGCATTGGAAGTATATTAGAAATAAAGTTATTAAACTAACTGCTAGAACTTTTAAGCCAGTCTTAAAGAAACACATTTATTACTACAGCAAAAATTTATTTTAAAAATATTTTTATAATTGTATGTCTGTGTAACTTTGGGAAACCTTATGTATTTTTATTTTATGGAGTTTAAAAATGTTCTTCTGTGAAGAGGTCCCTAGGTTTCATCAGATTGCCAACAGGGTCTGTGGCTCAGAAAAGATGAAAAACCCATGTTTATCCAAAGCCATGAATGAGATGAGGTGGAGTCCAAGGAGAGAAAACTGCATGCCCATTTTACCCTCTAATAATAAGACACTGGGAGGCCAGGACCTCAGAGAAGTTAAGCTGCTCCTGAGCAATTAGAAAGTTCAGGGCTTCAAAACAGAATACAGATACAGTTATTGGTGACAACTGTTGTTTGACTTTTATTATCCTTTTGAACACAAGTCACACGTCTGAAAACTTGTGTTATATAATGCTGATCATCTCAAGGCCCTCTCTGCCTTCCATCTCGGATGTGTTTATTTAAAACCTAGTCACGTATGTTACACCAGGAGAAGGCAAGGGAGGGATTTTACTGAAGTCACACAAATGTGTGTTCTGTTTTTGCTCCAAGCTGACTAGATGCTTCTATTGTTATGTATCGAGACGCCACAGGGTGTGGTGGCCCTAAAGGGGGTGGTGAGGCAAGAAGGTGACGGCATTTGTAGTTACCAGCCACCCTCCTGCTCATCTAAAATGTTTGTGTACACACACCCTAGTGCCAGCACACAAGGACGTGAGCCCGGGCCCAGGAGGAAACCGGCCTCGCAAACACCAGAGGACCCAGTTATCCACGTGCCGATGCCTCACGCTGCCGGACAAAGCCTGTGCTTGGCAGGCGTCTTACGGCATTTCCCTCTTAAAGCGACTGAATAAATGGAATCCTCGAACAGGGCCCTCTCATTTCCAGCAGCTCTTTCATAATTTGGGGCTTTCTACTTTTTTGAGATGTTGTCTTGGCTCATCCCACTCGAACCTACGGCCGTCAGCTCCTTTAATAGGGGTGTCTATAAAGAACTGCCCTAAAATATGCTTTTCCAGTGCACTTAATGTCTTTCCAATTAGATCCAGATGTGAAAAGCTGAAGGAACAGTTCTCAGGACTGGACAAGATGACATAAATCTTGCAGCTGACAGAGATCCCACTGAGCTCAGTTGGGGAAACTCACAGAGAACTTGTTTGGGGCCAGAAAAGCGGCTGGGTATAAAGACAGATGTGTACACTCTGATTCAAAAAAATATGTTAAGAGAGAGAAAATGTTCCTCTAACGCAGTGCCTACAAATAGGGCTGGAGGCACGAAGCGGGTGGCGCGAGCTCCCCCGCCCCACGCGCACAGCTAGATCAAAGGAGGTGATTGAAAAGGCTTTGGGAGAGAACAGACCGACTCAGCGATGCTTCCTGGTTCCCTTAATTGCTCTTCTCGGGGAGAGGAAGGTGGGCACTCCTGACAGACCTTTGCTGGAAGAGAACAAGGGCTGTTTGTGCAGCTGAGGGTTTGGCTTTTATTTTTTTAATGATCAGGTTTTGTACACTTTCCAGAAAGTTCCTTTTAAAAATAGTATATTCTTCCTCCTCTTCTCCAGATGCTAGGAAGTGCAGGTTCAACCCAAAACGTGTCTATTTCAAAGGGACACAAAAACCCAGGGCTGGAGTTAAAGGAGTTTGGTGGCATGCCGCCCAAGGACTGAGGGCTTTGGTTTTCTTTTACCCTCCCAAGTAATTTTGTTTGTAAAGCCTGGAAAACAAATTCCGCTGAAGGATCAGCTTCTGCAGGATGCAGCCTGGAGCAGGGCAGGGCAATGAGCTGGGTGCAGGAAGAGCCGGGACAGGAGCAGACATGGTCGCTCCGACAGACGGGGGCCACAGAGGACGGACGGCTCTCGATGCAGCCAGAAGACTGGCTTTCTAGGGTTTCAGGTTCACAGGAGAGCAGTTGTGTTTTTTTTCCGCTCAAGAGCCTCCTCCGATTATCCACTGCCTCTTCTCTATCCCTCTCTTGCCCCATCATGCCAGCCGGCTTTTCGACAGAGGACCGAGTGGCTTTGCTGGACACTTGCTCCGGGAGGCTCCCAATGGCCTCTTGCAGCACCTGGTCAGGGTCACCGCTGCAAGCTTTGCCTGGGCCCAGGCAAACCAGCGCTGGGCAGCACTGGGAGGAGGCCCTGTGTCCCTGGGCTGAGCGCTCTCACTCTTTCCTGCCATGCATCCCACAGACAGCCTGATTACAGTGCAGTTCGTTGACAATTTTATGACCCTGACCATTTCCCCCTGTAACAATATCTTTAAAATGGCTCCTTGTCTTCAGGTGGGTGAGAGCAGGGCTGTGCTCCTCTCTTGACTTCCTGCTGCTAAACGTCTGTGCCTAAAACAATAGTCCTAAAGCAGTAGTAAGCAAGTTCTGGATCACAGAACTGCACACATAACTTTGACCACTTTTAGTTTCCATCTCGAGATAAAAGCCAAAACATGCTTTTAAAAAATGTATGTTTTCTGTTTTACATCTTTTAGTTGGGCATTACTTTTCTGAGCAAATTTTAAGTGTTATAAAGATGTCTTCAAAGATAGACAACCTCGACTCTAAAGAAATTAATGCAAATTACAGTGTATCTCAGTGACATGTTAATTTATAGCACCGTAAAGGTACAGTTCAAAGCTCGAAGGAGCCAGAAGGAAGTCAGTGGATTGATGGTTTGCAGTAAGAAAGGTTTAGCAACAATAAAATGTAACTAGGATTTTAGTTTGGAAATGAACTAGGGGTTCATTTGTTCCAAGTTACTGAGTTTTTAATTTAGATCTGCTGTTAAAACCTAATGCATTTTGTATTTGTGGTTAGTAAGTGACTGTAACTCAGTGTCTTTAAGGGAAAATTGCAAAAGAACAGGAATAATTCTCAAAGATAAGACAGCTGCAGGTTTCTTAGCAAAAATGTAATCTCTATATCTCATCTTCAAAATGTGATTACAAAGCAGAAAAGAAAAAAAAGCAAAAAGAAACACCTGTGATTTTTTAAAAAATAAGTTGGCAACTATTAGAAAAGGGAAAAAACATTTCTGTACAGGCAAAATTCACCTGTCGTAGCATATAAAAAATTGTACTGTATATTCATGAACCATTGCTGGCAATTATTAATCCCAAACATCTGAATTTGAGTAAGAATGTAAAGCTACCGTTTGATGTTTCTCCTTGACTGCATAAGCGCGCATATTCCCATTTTTTTGCTCAATATTCCTGTCCTTTACATGCTACACCCACACCTAACATGCAAATGTATTCAGAGAACACGATCTTTAGATTCTGAGAGCTGTCTGGGAAAAATCAAGGGGCACCTTGCTACCCAAATCAAACTCGTGAAAATTGGCACAGGTGTGTGGGTACTTTGCCGCTTGAGTAGCTAAACCAGTTTGAAAATGGATATCCCTT
Source organism: Cheirogaleus major (assembly GCA_963574435.1). NCBI lineage: Eukaryota > Metazoa > Chordata > Mammalia > Primates > Cheirogaleidae > Cheirogaleus > Cheirogaleus major. The sequence goes on along the minus strand of CAUYPO010146214.1, from coordinate 14,689 downwards.
TTAAGAAATCAGAAGGAGCAAAAAAATATTTTTAAGAGGCAATTAATGTAATTAATTCTTAGGGTAGGTGAGATTTTTTTTGTACTTTTTTTGTAAGATTTCTATACCAACAAGAAGTATAAATTCTGGTTTGGTAACACAAATAGTATCTTTTTCTAAAAGATAGAAAGCTACTGATTAGGTATGTCCCTCTTTTTTTTTTTAAAGAAGGCAAAAGTCCTAGGTGTGGGTCAGAGCAGCCCCTGTGTGGGAGCCAGTTCTCTGATCCCAGAGCTTGCTCTAGGCCAGGCCATTCCAGAGGGCTGAGCTTCCTGCCTTCACTCCATGCATGTCTGCAGAGCCAGAAAACAAACAGGCACTTTCACTAAGCGTGTTGTCTTTCTTTTACTCAAAACCACCTAATTCCAACTACATTTTTTAGGAGAGCCACCCCCCCAGAATATTAGACTATTTAAAAATTAATTATCCTTAAATTACCTATGTAATGGAGGTTATTAAAATTGTTTCTCAATATAGCAAGCTATAAAATAGGAATTCTGTTCCTCAAAGTTAGCAGCCACAAATTCTGCACTTTAGGCTGTTAGTTTTTAAAATGCTACACATTCATAAAGTTGCATTTTACTACACATGCCGAAACGTTACACAGTGACTGTGATATAACACCCACTGGACAAATTAAAATTTGAGGAATCCTGAAGAATAATATTTCTTCTTGGATTACCTGGCTGCCTCTTTTCATCTGCAGATATAACCTAATTAAAAAAATGTTAAGTGCATCTACCTCCAACTCACATATTTACTTTTGCTTCTTGATAATATCACCATATAATTGGAGTTAAAAACTTCTTTTTGTGATTTGTGTTGTTGGTATTGAGAGATACTTTGTCAAACCCTGAGTCAGATGCGGCAACAGAGAAGGGGAGTGAAGATTAGGATCCACAGAATGGGGTCCTGGGTCACTTTGTCCTAACAGTACATGCCAACCATTTACCATGCACTCTCGTCTTCGACATGACAATAGCAATAATGATAATTTCTTCTGTTTGAATGGCATTTCACATTTTTTTCTTTTTTCTATTTCTTAAAGACAGAGTCTTACTGTCACCCAGGCTGGAGCACAGTGGCACGATCATGCGTCACTGTAGCCCCGAACTCTTGGGATTAAGCAATCCTCCCACCTCAACATCCTGAGTAGCTAGGACTATAGGTGCACACCCCAATGCCTGGCAAATGTTTTGTTTTGTTTTTTTTCTGTAGAGATGGGGTCTAACTATGTTGCCTGCCCGAGCTGGTCTTGAACTCCTGGCCACAAGCAATCCTCCTGGGCTAGCCTCTCAAAGTACTGGGAAACATTTTCTTATTTTTAAAGAGAGAAGAATAAGAGTACTAGGCAAGGAAAAGACTAACAAGGACATTCTTTAAAAGGTGATTCAATATGATCCCAGCTTACTGAGCTGTAGAGGTTATAGTGTACAGCCTGTAGATATATATTAATATTAACACACAGAGATCACTGCCTTAATGACTTTAGAGTTAAGCTGCAGTGGGACTGTGCCCCCGAGGGGACAATGACATCCAATGAGAGCTGCAGCCTACACAAGTCTGTGACTGTTAGTGTCAGGAGGTGGGTGGCAGAGTGGTCCTCCCTGAGCTAGAAGAGGGGTGGATGGGGCAGGACCTTTGAACCAGCTCATGCTTAAGATAGGGTTCAGCCTCAACTGGACATGGAAACATTTAGCCAGTTCACCCTACTCAAGTGTTTGCAGCAAGACACTGGAATTCTACCATGTGCAAACACACCAAACGCACGCCTTGCTGCAGGCAGACGGGCCATCTGGATCCCATCTTTTGCACAAAGGTGCAGGTCAGGAAGCCCACCGCCTATTCTGCCTGGGCTGGAGCTGAGACTCACTGCTATCTCATGGTGGGGAAGTTTACTCTTGCAAATGTTCAGGAAGGAGAGGCAGTGGCATTGATTTGGGGAATTTAGCAACTTTGTCTCTGGTCAAGCTACCAGCCTGCCATGGGCTATGTGGCTAGAGGGAAGGGTTCAGGAGCCAGGAGCACAGGTCAGGAGTCAAAGGCCACGATGCCCACCTCACTCCCACCACAGCAGACACGACATCACTTACCAGATCTCCTCTGACCTGGAAAGAACATGGGAAATGTCCCAAATGGGCTCTGGGGCAGCCTCAACCCAAGGCAGGCCAGAGTAGCCCACACAGGAGTGTGAGGTACCCTCACAGCCCCCAGAGATGGGCCCAGGAGGTTGTGCCTTTGCTTAGGCTATTCCTTATGTGTAGAAGGCCCTTCTCTCCTATCTTCACGTGAAAAAATACTACTCGTTATTTAAGATTCAGCAAAACTGTCATTTCCTCCCTAAAATGCTCCCCAAATTCCTTGTCTTCTGTCTTTTGCACTTCCAGAATGCTTTGCTCACATATCTGTTAGAGATTTTTATTGCACTGATAATATGTGAGAATACATGTCTCTGTACCCCCACCTGGCCATGAGCTACTCAAGGTCAAGGAGTGTGTTGTACTTCTCTCTCTAACCCCAATACAGAACTTAAAACATAGTGGATATTCAATAACATTAGATGGATGGATGGATGAGAAGCTGAGGTTCAATGAGCATGCCAGCCAAATCAGAGTTCACTGGCTATATTTAGAGGCTAAAAAGACAAGCCTAGGTCCAAGTCAGAAAGGAATCCATGTATTGGCACAAATGAATCACGATGGTATATTCTCTCCAGTGGGCAGACTCACTGAGCTCAGCAGTAAGACAAATACTCTTAAAATATTCAGATCTGTGAACAGCGTGTGTTTCAGTCTTGTTGCCATGGAGCATTGTTGGATTAAAAACCAAAAGTCAAATAGGGTATAAATAAATGTGCCCCATGAGATTAGGCACAAAAGGGCCCTCTAAAATACACAGTGTGGTCTATTTAAAACCGGTCCCAACTGGTGATATAGAGGACTTTAAATAGGACGTCTCTGAAAGAGGTGAGCCTAAATTAATCCAGTGTAAGAAACGGAACCGCTCATCTTGCATTACATGGAGAAAGAATAACTGAAATTTGCCCAGAGTTATCAATCATTCATTCAGTCGGGTATCTTTTGAATACCTTCTAAGTGCACAGTACAGTCCCTGCTGCAAGGAGGGTGCAAAGATGCAGGAACTGTGCACGTGGAAGAAGACCTTGTCAGGCGGGAGGCGGAGCAGCCCTAGTTGTGGCAGGAATGAGCACAGGGCCCAATCTTGAGGCCACATGGGCCGTTCCCATTCCACTCTGTCTTACCAGATAATTATTCTCTTCCTACCACTCGTATGTGGGTTACCTGGGCTGATGAAATTCTGTATTTTTAGAGCCACTGACATTTTCTCCATGATAACACATATTTTTCAAGTAAGAAAAAAATGTATACACAAACACATTTGGGCTTCTATTAAAAGACGGAAAGAGTACCGGGGCTGCTGAATTCAAATCCAAGGAGTTACAGGGAATTTTATTTAGTAGAGAATCACACAGAGTGCACTGAATAACAGTATTTACCAAATGAACCCAAGGGTTTACAACCCTTTAATGTTGCCACACCTTTGATTCTCTGATGTGATAAATGTATTGCCACTTGAACGTGCTAGTGATATTCTTTTAGCCATGACATCTTTCTTTAACTTGCACCGGGAGCTCTCTGAAGTGGTATGATTTTTCCTCAGGCCACATTATATCCATGAATTAAGATTTTTCTCATCATTCTCTCCCTGGCCTTTTCTTGCTAGTCAAAGGCACTGAACGGCACAGAAATAACCACTGTGCAGCCAGATACCTGTTTCCCAGTGGAAAAAGGCAAGAATATTAAAGAGACCTAATCAAGCTTAGCAATACTCAGAAAGAAATGTCAACGACCACAAACGCACCTCCCTTTCAGCTATTGCCATCTAATGCCAATCAATAATACAATAGGCTATAGGTCGGTGGCCAAGTGCAGGCCTCTGGAGGCTGTGAGGCCTTGCAGGGAACTGACTCTGACAGGGCCGATGTCTGTGCTTCAGGCAGGCAGCCCCTGGCCAGCCACGGCTCTTACAGATGCAGTTGGGGTCTTCACCTCAAACAAACCACTCAGGCCTAGGCACCCTCTCATATTGCCATTTGTAATGTTGTCATAAAGGAATTTCACTTTATACCTGCCAGGCTAAGTGATTTGATATAAAAAAAGATACACTGCCAAAAAAGAAGGCTGGGGGAGGAAAAGAATTCTTGCAGACTTTCGTGAATCGGCAAAGCAAAGAGAAAACTATGCGAGGAAAACTATGCAGTGACTTTAATCTTCTCCCACGTCCCTGTGACTCTGAGGCTTTGCTAACAATTTATTTGATCTGGTTTTTAAATATCACTCTTAGTATTTTCTTTGGTGTAAGATTTGTATTTGAGTTTCCTCTCTATTGAAGTATCCTCATTTTAGCTGTTTATATTTAGGCATGATATGCAAAGCACTTAACAACAGGTAGAGAGTGTGTGGGCACCAACCAAGCAGAGCTAACTGCTGCCCTGGGCTGGGGCAAGGTCTTAGGCACCTTCCTATTGCGATGGGTGTTACCCCTTTAGTAGCTAAGTCTTGGGGAGGTGAAGGGGTCTCAGGAGAAGGGTACGGGGTTGGAAGAGGGCACTGAGGACTTGGGGTCATAGCTATTTACCAAAGGGTGTGAAAGTATTGCAGTATTTTAACAGCCAATGTGGCATACTAGGGCACAGTAACACCAACCTGCTGAATGTTACCCCGACTAAGATCTACCCTTAAATTTCATTCCTAAATTTGACTTTTAAATTTCTTTCCCAGGAACCTTATAGGAAAAACTACTATTTAATTAAAATTCTCAGCTTTACTTTCACAAAACAAAATTGGCCCTAGGATTGACTTGGAATTTTGGTTTTCACAATTACAATTTTCCTCATTAGACAGTTCAGCTTCATAATAATGTATTTGAATCTCATGGTTTCTACTTTGATCCCAGTTCAATATTGTTCTAAGATATTCAGGAATATTGCTTTTATTCCTCCTTTCATTTTAATGTATAAATATCTTTTTACTTTATCAATTCTTTGGACTTAATCCTGTCTAGTAAGTTTATAGAAACAGAAAGAGAAAAAGAAAAGAGGCTGTGGTTTCACTAACAGTTGCCAGACATTCTCCCCTAATACCTGTCAAGCAAGGCTCAAGGAGAAAGTTAAAAAACTGAGAACAACAACAATAAAAAATCCCCTAAAAAGTAGCTATGGTATAGAATGTTCTTTAAAAAAACAAAAACAAAAACACAACTTTACTAACTTAAATATTATCTGTAACTGTAAAAATGTTATTCTGAACCCACTTAACAAAGATATAAGAAAGTTACCTCTTGTTACATGAATCAGACTCTTGTCATGTGTATTCTCAAAAGGGGAAACCAGAATTTTATCCAGATATATTCGGAACCAAAGTAGTGTAAACCAAGCTCTGAATACAGAAAGAACAGGAAGAAGCTGATGCTGGTCAGTGGGTGGATGGCATTGGAGAAGGCAGTAACACTTGATATTAATTATACATCGTCCCACCCGATCCTAGTCAGGGTATTTGCCAAGAAGTTCTTACATTCCTGTGGCCAGGGAACAGGGCCACAGTAGAGTTTTGTGGAAAACAACAGTGCATTATACAACATTTTAATCACTCCAGCTCTCTGCAATGACTAAATAATTTAACAAAATTATTTCATTGACTAGAAACCTACTTTCATGAAAGTAATCAAATTTTCACTTTAAAGTTCTTTTTAAGAAGTTTCCTATATTCATTTTCTCTAATGGCTAACGACCGCTGATTTAATATTAACTTGCCAAGGTTAATATTTCTAAGGTAGGTGCACAGATGTAATCTAAAGAGAATGGCAGCATGTAAAGGATGCTCTTTGAGGGTGTAGAGTCCCAGAAGAGAAGCCAAGCTCCTCTCCTAGCATGAAAAAATTATTTCCCAACAAATACAGAGAATATGAGCTATTTCAGACAGGCTTTATTATTAGATTTGTACCCCAAAAGCCATACTTTTCCAGTCTATAGTAATAGCTTTAGAAAATATATTTTCCATATATAAATCAGAAACCCCCAAATCCATTCTGAGCGCCATGTGAATGTCCAGACGTTTTTAAAGGGGCAACTTTAAATAGCTGAGAAGCCTCCAGTTTCGGAAGCTGCCCTTTTACCCTTCTCCCTGGCAGGAAGTGGGGCCTCCTACGTAAAGTCGCCTCTCCTGAAGATGATCCCCTCTGCAAAGACCTCAGACGCGGCCCTGCCATGTGCAGAGCTCCCATTGAAATCAAAACCCAACCTCCGACTCCCGCAGCTCTGTCCCCCCACATATCGCCGCGTCCCACACATGCTGCTGTCATCACACCCACGCTGTTGTCACAACACCCAACGGGCTGTTACTAAGGGCCTTGGTATGCTGCCGAACATATGCATTCAATAGGAATTTCCAAAACATATTTCAGGAACACTTGTCCTTGGTCCCGCATCCTCACAGGCTCAATGCAGCCACTGTCTCTGGAAGGAGCAACTCCTATCGGGCACAGCTCCCTTTGACTCTTGAGGCCGCCTGCGTCCCCAGCCCCGGCCCTGAATGCACAATGGAGACTAGAGGAATGCTGCGGAGGAATCTAGGGCAGTGATTAATTGGATCATTCTCCTTCTATTAGACCATTCATACAGGTCAGCACTTCTCACTTCACCCTCGTCCTCTACTCAGCGGCAGCTGCCAACCCAAGCTCAGACTCAATTCAAGTTCTGTGTCCTTATCTTCTTAAGATTCTCAGTGTCTTAGCCTGAGGTACCTGACAAGCTATGTGCCTGGCAACATTCCCCGAACCCCTTTGATGCTGCGGAGTAGCTGTTGTCTCTACATTGAACCAAGCAAGAACTAGAAGAAAATGGAGGCGGGGGTGTTGTCGTCATTGTTTTAACTCAGGTGGTTTTGGGAAAGTCCTCTGTTCCACCTCAGGAGAGAGACATTATTTGATAGACAGCGCAAATTACTAAATTAATATTTGGGGGCTCTTAATTCTTGTTAAACACGTATGCTGAATTACTACAGGGGATGAGAGAAATTTTGAACGAGTTCTAACACATTTGATGGTATCTAGTTTAAGAATTCCTTTCACCTTTCCTGGAAATTGACAAGTGTCAACCAATGGCAGTAAAGGAAGTCTAAATAATAATTACAAAGGGCTTTTGAAGAAAATGCTTAAGTGGAGGTGGGGGATGCTTTTTGTCCCCTGCTAAGGCTTTGAGTACTCTTGGATCCATGGTCTTCTAGACTCTTCTAGGCGTCTTGTGGATTCTCTAGTTGCTTTGGAGGTCTCCATTTTGGTGACAGCAGAAGCATCGGTTGCTTCCGTGATGAAAGCCATGATTATTTAGTGCTAGACTCTATACACAGCTTTACTTTTATGTTCTTCAAATCGATGTCATAAGGAGCTCTAAGATTGTCCTAACATTATCTTAAGATATGTTGGTCCAATGTGCTTCTGAGAGCAACTCATTCCAATGGTTTAGCCGTTGACACTAGAACCAGCTTAGGATTGGGAGCCTGAACTGTAGCTCTGAGCTTCAGTTTTTGGGGTGCACCTGCTCCCCCACTTCCCCCAACTCTTTTCCTTCTTTCAGTTCAATTCAGCATTCATCGAGTAACTGTGTGTCAGGTGCTTTGGTGTGTATCGGGTAGTGGGTGATTATACAGGCTATGGAGTCAGACCAGCCTGGCCTGGAATCTGGCTGGGACATTTTGGGGAAGTTGCTTCACCTCTCTCAGTCTCAGTTTCTTCAATGAGTGTCTTCAAATGAGATAATGCACACAGCATTCGGCACAGTGCTTGGCACACTGGAGATGCACGAAACACAGCAGCTCTCACTGTTACACAAGTGTACAGGACAGACCACAAACAGCTTATGGGCCAGTGGGAAAGAAAATACTTACAGGCCATTTCAATATTTCCTGATAAGTGCCAGTTTCAAAGGAGTAATACTTACTCCAGCCTTAGTGAGCAGTTAGGTGGAAGCTGAGGCTCAGAGGAGGAATGCAGGAATTGATACCTAAGCTGTATCTTGTTGTATAAGCAGTGGAAACCATCCTCTCTCTGGTTTGGAAGACAATCACAAACCTTGTGTAGAGTCATAACTAATGTGGCAAATATGGGGTGACTTTAGAGGCTACACACCATTTCTCCTATGTATTAATATTTAAAATGCATCCACATGCTAAGGAGAGGATCCCACTTGCATCATGCCATGCTGGTGGCAGCAAAGAGGGCCACAGATAGCGTAAGCACAGCATGGCAGCAAGTGGGAGGACGGAGACTGTGTAGGAGGGGAGAATGAGGTGGGCAGGAGCAGAAGCCAGGCAGGGAGGCAGCCGCGGGCTTTCATCCATCGGTGGAATGTAGGGGAACTCTTAAGCTCAGAGCCCGCAGGGATGGAACTGGACTAGTCCCCTAGAGCTTGGGACTCCACCCAGCCCGAGACCACACCCAGGGCCCCAGCTCTCTGGTTCCCAGCAGCTCTGTGCAGCCCTTCCCCTGTGTCAACCCAGCTTCCCTGCTTCTTTGTCTGCTTTGATTACCTACGTCAAGCCTGCCACATCACCTCCTCTCTCCTTCCTTTCTCTCACTGCTTCCCATTTATAATGACTTTTGCCCACGTCTACTAGTAAGTAACCAAACGTTTTAAACCTAAAAAAGATGTAAAAGATTTTCCTTATTCCCACTATGTCTGTGAACTTTAAGCCTCATCTACATGGTGATATGCCAAAATATGTGTTGTTTTAGTCAAATTTAGTGTCTTTATGATACCTAGTATTAAAAAAAAATAGACAATTTATTTGAGCACCTTTGGAGTGCACACAATAAAGACTATGGGATTCCAGAGTGTGTAGCCAGTGGTGGTGAAGGAATCTTCTCTAAAATGATAGATAATGAACTTGAAGGTGGTCATATGGGAGGCAGTGGGAAGGTTCCTTATTCTTCCTGGAGGTCTGCCTGCCTTCCTGCCTACCCACCTGCCGCATTTGCTGGGGCACAATGGAGAAGGCGGATCTGGGGTTTGACTGCTGGCTGTGTGACCATGGACAAGTTACTGAGTCATCATGACACTACAGAGTGATAAGATGAACACTGTCTAGTTTTATCTTACTTTGTAGCTTCAAAGCAATATGCTGGCCTTTGAAAATGAAAATGGCCATAGACTTTTAAGTGTGGCAATGTGTGTGTGCAGGACTTTTACTGGTCCATTTCTACTCTCTCCTGATCTTCCTCGAACTGGTGGAATACAAATTTGAAACAGCTTTTATAACAATGTTGTCCAGAAAAATTGTATTCGTCATATATATTTCATGTGTGCCAGTTCTGAAGAGTAAATATGCTTTATGTATGAATTTCTGACTACCTGATCATAAAAGGATATTGCTTCATAAGGAAAACTACAGAAAAATAAATCACTATAATTATTATGGAAGCGGATGACACAAAATAAATGTTCACTGTTCAGGTTTCTAAGTCTTTCTAAGTGGTCAAGGCCTTAGTCTGATATTCTTCCCATGACTTTGCTAAAAGTTTATTTATTGATGCGTAATCCAGCATTTGGAACCCTTCCTTTTATGGGAAGCATGTTCAGGAAAAGGAATCAATGTATCGACTCCATTTGTGAAGGAGACTTCCAAGAAGGTGATTTCCTTTGGTCCTGATTTATCCCATATCTGGGATGAATAAAAGCTTGATTTTTGCAAGATGATTTCTGTTCAGTGAGCAACTGCAGGGAACACTTATGAGCTGCAGGATGCAGGACAAGATAAGGAAAGCACCTTCTGTCTTCTGGAATCGACTGTAAACATCTTTCATTTTAACCTTGCACGCAGGTTCCCTAACCTTGTGTGCATGCGAAAACAGAAGCGGGGGTTGGTGGCTACAAAACCAAGACTTTAAAGTGGTGCATCATAATTCTTCCCATTATGTTTGAACCATCTTGTCATGAAACATCTTTAGACCACCATTTTTTTTCCTTTTAATAAACAGTTTGGATTTTTGAGATATCACTTTACAATTTGTCTGAAAATCTGTAGCAAGGCTAGCTTTTGAATGAAACTTTTCCAGGATATTGCCAGAAGCAGAGGGCCCTGTTTTTATGTTTTCTTTTGTCTTACTGCATACAAGCTCATAAGAAACAGGCTGGCAGACAGACCAGGCAGAACCCTGTTTTGAGAGGCTACTTGATCTTCTAAGCTCACATCGAGCTATAAAGTTGGTTCTCAGACGTCTCCATTTTCTCGGAATCCTCTCTGAATGAAAGTCCTTGCGGCTGCTTACTATTCTTTTAGAGGGTGACACCTATTCTCTATTCTCCTTCACTTTGAATATCATTTTTCAAGCTTTCTGGGAAGCGCTGTTACACTTCTATGAAGAGACTCCAACTGCCAATCTTGAAATATTCTTTGAAACCAGTAACACCAGGTGCTCTGTTCAAGAAGCAAAGGAGGCAGCTCCATATAATATACAATGCGACATTTGTTCCAGGCAGCACTGGACTTGCACACAGACACACACACACGCATACACACACTACAGCCTAAATAGCTCAATGTTTCTCTTGAAACTCTCTAAAGGTTTCAGGAAATGCAAGGAAACTTTCAAAAACAAAGCATAAAAAAAAAAAAAGGAAACAGAAGAATCAAAGAAAACATTAAAAAAGGAATCCAAATTGAATATGGCTTGTAATAACATGCTTAACAGAAAGGAAGTTGGGAAGTTGGATGAAGTTAAATCACTGACCTGCAGATAAGAATGATCTCTTTCAGAATAATAATAGATCTACTCTTTGTAAGCAATTTTAGAGGTGTGGATTTATTTTTGTGATATCATGTTAAGAAGATACAGCTAAAATGAGGTCACTGCCCATTGAAGGATGCCACTATTTTCTCAGCACAATTTATGTATGAAACCAAAATAAATGCAAGAATAAACATCAACATGATGCTTTCTATTCTTGCTGAGAAAATACTTATTTTCCTTTTGAATTTTTACATAGCTTTGCTCGCCAAAGAGTGGAGACCTGCAGAGGAGAAATGTCGGGTGTCAGCCCACAGTCACTGACAGTCCCTCTATTTCCCAGCTGCTGAGGCAGTGTGCCCAAGAGCACTGGGGGTCCTCTTCTATGTTCCATAGTTTAAAAACATGATAAACATTTCATTTTCCTTTGGATACATATTTTGTGTTTTCTAGCTCATGCGATAATATGGTATTAAGCATTTAATGGCATTTTTTTTTACCACAGTTCCTTTATGATATCCTAGAATGTAGCCCATCCTCATTTAATTTCTACATTTAGTAGGAATGTTTTTTGACCAGAAAATAGGTTAGACTCATCTTCTTTGTTAGTAGGGGTATCAGAATGCCTCATTTATTTTTTCATTTCTTAACTATTTCTTCCAACTAATTATCTCTTTCAAACTAAGCTTGGGCGACATCATTTAATTTTTTGTTTGGGGTGATTAACTTCCCTTTCTGGTTTTATAGGACAACATTTTCAACTTCTTTCTTCTCCTAACCTTCCCCAGGTGTGACCACTTTGAATTTGTTGTGACTGACATTGAACACCCATAATTCTGTAACATCCATCATGTGCTTGCTTGGTTATAATCCATGTGTACGTGTGTGCTCCACTCACAATGTCCCTGTGTACGTATATTGCTTAATTATATCACGTGGGACTTGATAGCCCCTTTTCCTTGTTGCCTTTTGCTCAACTGCTGCCCATTTTCTCACTCCTGCATTTTAAGGTCATGTATGCTGTTGTGGGACCATGCCTAGATGCTCTCATCTTAACCTCTTGACTAATCAATTCATTAAAAACTAGCAATGCATTCTTGCATTTTAGGATAGCACATTTGTAGACCTCATAAACCCGAACGGCGATACACACAGTACATTCCTTTAAACCAGAATACCATGGTTCAATCTTGTAGCTGTTTTTCTGGGTTTCAGACTCATGAAGTTTCCCAATCATCTTTATTATCTTCATGTTCTACTCATTTTCAATGTAGCTAGAGAATGTGTGTTCTTCTTTCTTTTCATTGGTGTCCTGAGTCTTTAAAAAATAATTTTGCCAGCTATTATATCCCTAGTCTTTGTAATAAAATTCCTCTGGAGGAGAGGTGAAAGGGCTTGAGCAACGCCTTTCTCCCCTCTGGCTTATTAGAGAGGATGAAGGTTTCTAGACAGGATGAAAGAAATAATCCAGGAAGGAAGCCAGGAAGAAAAGGGGGTGGAGGGAAACTTAAGCCAGTGTCAAGAGGTTGGCGAATGGAAGAATGTGACACAGAAGAGGGGAAAAAAGAGAAGCCACTCTGACAAATCTCACCATCCTTCCTTGAAGGCCTATTTCAAAGGTTTCTTCCCAGGGAGCCATCCCAGCCTTTCCCACTCCCTCTTCCTCTCTGTACCTCCACTGGAATCCCAGGACATTTTATCTGCATCTCCCTTATAACACGCACCAACTTCTGCTTTGTGTTGTGGGAGTTTGTGTGGTCTCCTGCCAGCCCTCCATTTATTCACCCGTATAGACTATTATCGAGCACCTCCCTGGATGCCAGGCACTTTGCTAGTGCCAGGGATACAGACATGACTGTGCCACGACCACACTCTCAAGGGGCTCCCGATCTTGGCCTGGCTCTTGCCTACAACCCCAGGCTCATCCTCTGTCGCCCCCACCACGTTCTGTGTCATTGCTCTGCCAGTGCAGTCTCCCCTGCCTGAAATGTCCTTCTCTCCTTTTCTCTTATTTATCTTCAAGGTTCAGGTATAAATTCTTCAGGAAGATTTTTCTGGACTGCCAGGTGGCTCTCCTATAGAACATGCATACTTCTCTATTAGGACTTCCCATAAATTAAAACCTTCTGGTTACAAGTTTGTCTCCGCCCGTGGACTTGGGGCAGAAACCTTGCCTTCTAATCTTTGATTCTTCAAACTCAGGAACTGTGCTGTTCCATGGTAGATACCCACCAAATGTTAATAATTGACTCGCTCTCCTCATAATGTCCTCTATGGTGGAATGGGAAAGTTACCATTTATCCCCTTTCACAGGTAGGAAAACAAAGGGATGGAGAAGAGAAATGACCTGCCTCCAAATTTAAATGATGGTAGGGGTGGGCAAGGAACCACATCTTCTGCTCTATCCTCCAGACTAGATTTGCTATTAGAAAAATGTGTAGGCATTTCCCCTGTGTCATCTTAGGAGGAATGTCTACGGAGACTGAGTAGAAGGACAGGAGGTAAGAAGACAGGGGACAGACATGGTAGGAGGCCTATTTCGGAAGTAACTGAAACACAACCATTTTTGTCCTCTGCAAAGAAGACAGGCTGGGGGCTAGTGCTGTGGCATGGGTTTTTATCCATGGTTAACTCAAGAAAGGGAAAGAAGGTGGGCTGAGGAAGCAGGGTGAAAAGTAGATTAGCAAGTGACTGCTTCTACTGGATAAGAGCGCACAAAAAAATATCCAGACAGAGGGCATCTGGGGAAAATCAGATTATAGCTAGAATTAAAGCAAGGCTGCTTGACAAGCAATATTGAGACCCTGGAAAAATGGGAAACAGCTGAGCAGATTTATGAGTGAATTTCTAACTGACATGGCTTTTAAATGTGCAGATATATTTTTATTTTTATATAAGGGTGAACAAAAGGCAGCACAAAGCAGTGGGAGGAGTCTGATTGCCTCATTTGAAGTGAGAAGCCCTGGTTTTAGGTCTCTCAAAACATATAGGCTCTGTGACTTTGGGAAAGTTACTTAGCCTCTCTGTATCTTAGTTTCTTCTTAAATAGTGGGTAGAATGCTATGCTTTTACAGAGATGTTGTGAGGTTCAACTCTCCTTTACATTAATACATTCAGATTTGTTTTTCAAATTACTGTGTTCAGGGTTGGATTAGGTTGTTATCCAGCTTTCTCAGAAGCTAGGCAGATACCTCTTTATGTCTCCTTGGCAAGATTTCACTCACATGGCTATCCCTAGCTGCAAGGGAGTCTGGGAAAAGGACTACCTGCTTTGTTTTTCCTTTTCTTTGGCCTCTATAAAGGAAAGAACTTAAGGTAGAAGAACATTAGGAAAGGATTTGGATTGGTCAACATGTGCTACAATACCCAATACCCAGTAGCAACAGCACATGCACAACTAGACAGATGAAAGGGATAATGAAACTAACAAAGCAAAACAGTAGGCCTGGCGGATGAGTCCAACTAAAGAGTAAATTTAAAGTCATAGAGCTAGTGGCATGAATAGGCCACTAAGAAATTGCTGAAATAGTACCACTACTAGCTTCTAGGAATAATAATACATAAGCATGTTTCCTGCAAAATTAAGTAGGAGATTTGAGTTACCTTTTTATAGAATCTCCCTTTTTCATTATCTAATGTCACCATTTGATTTTCACTTCTTCTCTCTACCCTCTACTCCCCAAATCCTAATGGTTCTCAGTTCCTCTAAATTAGTGCTCCCTAATGCTATTTTACAGTGAACTCTATTTTCCGGTGTCTTCTTTTTCTCTCTTTCCCCCAATAACTCAACTATTTTACGTTTAATTTTCTCAGATTCCAATTCTTGATCACTACTCTGTGATTTAAA
>CAUYPO010146212.1:0-12737 GCA_963574435.1 Cheirogaleus major | reverse complement strand
TAGGTCCAGTTACTTAGAAGGCTGAGGCAGGAGGATCTCTTGGGCACAGGAGTTTGAGTTGCTATGAACTATGCTAACCACACAACACTCTAACCTGTGTGACAGAGCAAATCTTTGTCTAAGAAAAGAAAAAAACCTACTCTATGTTTAACTATAAGACAGAAATAACATATAATGGCATCTTGCTTTCTGATAAAGTCAATAGAATATTACATGTATTTATATCTACTGTTTCTATCTGAAATTACAACTTAAAATTATTATTGAATCTTTTGGTAAAACTTAAAATGACTTTTGGAATGCCTACCAATCCAAAATTATTTCATATAAGATTTGGTATATTCTCCATTTTATTTTGTAAAGCTGCTTAATATTATCTTCATTAAAATTCTCTTCATTTTGTTATTTGAGCTAGTGGTCTCTTATTTTTAATATGAAATGGTTTATATAGAAATATCTCCTTCTTTAAACATAATTGAAATGAACAGTACTTAGGTGAGGGGGAAAAAAGCTTTGGAACATAAACTAGGTAAAGAGGGCATGGACATTTTGTATCATGAATAACCCTAAGAGACAGCCAACTCAGTCTCCGACTTCACTGGCTGCCTCAGAGAAGAACATCGGGAAGCAGGGGATATGCCTGAGGCAAATTTGTCTGTCTAGAATCTAGCCTAACTAGCATCTTTTTCTTGTCCTTTGTGCCCATTTCAAATTGAAAACTAGTTAATTTATTTAAACTGGAAAGTCTCACATGATCTCATTTACCCTCAAATTAAAAAATCCATAATCAGACAGCATTCCCCACATCTACAAAGGAAGACAATCCTTGAGCTGATATGTTGCCAGCCATTGTGAAAAGTCACCAGCTGACAACCTGTACAGCATTGCCACTCAGGATACCTCCAGAATACCAAAAGAGGAAGCCCATGTGTCAGTGTTAATTTATTAAATCAGAAGCAAAGCTATTTCTCCTGAATTAGAGCTATGGAACTGCAAATTGACAATCCCTAAGGGTAGGATGAATAACCCAAGTTCACAGCAATAGTTAAAATTGCTGCATGCAATACAATTCAATACCTTCCCCCAAAGAGCTGAATTCTTAAAATCCCATTTAACCACCCTAACCTTCATTCTGAATGTCGTGTTTGCTCAGTAAATGAAAGTTAAAATTGAGCAGTTGTACCTCTTGCTTCCTTTAAAAAAAAAAAAGAGGAGTTTGATTATAGTTTGTAATAATCTAAGGACTAGAAGTCACAATTTTTAAGAGAAAAAGAGGGAGGGAAAAATGTGCACCATACATGCTGGTCAGTTTTCCCTTTGGAAATATCTGAGCTTATTCTGTGTCAAAGTCTATCTGTCCGTGATGTTATTTTTAAACCTTGAAGAAGGAGGAAACTGATTGATCTTAAACGATTTCTAAAAACCTATTTTTCCCCCATACTTTGCCCATTATAAGCCACAGGGATCAACCTGCCCCCTGCTGATAAACTCCATAGTTTGAAAACACTAATCAAACAAGATAGTGAAATGATCAAAGTGTAGTAGTCTGATTCCTCCATTCAGTGCACGACATATCTGTGAACTGAAGGAGAGCAGGAGATTTCAAATAAAGACTAAAAGAAGTCTTTTAAAGCATTTCTTTTGTACTTGAAAATTTGTTCATTTTGAGCTATAAAAAAACAGGAGAGCTAAAAGCCTAATAAATTCCTTTGATCTGGACATGGCAAGTTCTTAAAGAGAAAGTCTAAAAGGTTGCAGACTGTCTGCTGTTCTCTGAAAATTAAAATCCAGCAAACCATCACTTCACTCTCCCACTGCCTCCTCCCCACCATCCCGACATAACATATATTCCATCCATTTTGGGAAGAATAGAAAATACCAGAAATGATTAGAGTAAGATCTAAACATATTCAAATATTTTGACCAAGAATACAGGAATCTCTTCTCTTTTTCCAGTTCTAGAAAGAGTGCCTCTCATCCATAGCCACTCCTGGAAACATTCACATGGGTCACTGAGATCATTTTATATAAATGGAGGGATTATATGAACAGTCATTGAATCCTGAAATATTCACTGATGGCAAGTTGATAATTTAAAATGGTAAAGTCATAGATTTTTAAAGTAATAAAGGAGGGACTAGATAAATGGGAGCATTCAAGTTCATAGGAGGACATTTAAATTCATTGTAAAAAGTTGAAATCCTGTGCTAACTAAACAAAATATGTCCACGGCTAAATTTGATCAGCACTTTGTGCTCTAGTTTAAACCCTTGCTACACAAAGTGGTCTACACATGAACCTCAATACTTCCATCTTGGAACTCATTAGAAATAATAAATTTACTATTTCAGTACACATGCACTGAACCAAAATCTTCATTTTTAAGGAGATCCTGGGTGTCACATATACACATTAAGCCCTGGACCATGCATTTGAGAGCTATCACAGGTTTTATTTCTAATTCATGTGCTAAATTTATTAGCAAGTATAAATGCTCTCTCTATATATATTTAAGATTTTTTAGAGAACTTCATCTGAAATTCTAAATTAAAGGGGACTAGAAAACAAAAATTTCCAATAACATGCTTTATGCTTTCCTGAAACAATGGTTCCCCTTTTATTTTTGCAGATTTCTCTCCAGCCCCCTTTCCTGGTGTGTATATGTGTACGTGTGTGCGTTTCTGGATTATTTTTGGCTTGCGTTTTGTTCTTCTCATCAGTGTACTAGGCATAAATTATAATTTTATAAAGAAAGAGGAGGGAAAAAGTGTGCTAGACATGTTCTGGAAACCCAGAATAATTTCAGTTAAATTAATTTTATCCCAGTACCTTTATTAAAAATTTTTCTTTTGCAAAGAGTTTTGATATAAGGGATCAAAAGGTGACTAACACATAGTCCACATCCTCCAGTTTATAAAATATTTGTGGAAGACTAGATAAACAGTAATTCAAAACAAATCTTTAGGTATTTCCTAGCATACCAGACATAAATTATAATTTTATAAAGAAAGAGGAGGGAAAAAGTGTGATAGACATGTTTTGGGAAACCAGAATAACTTCTTTGAGGAAAGCTGAACACTTTCACTAAATAAAGTAATGATGAGGCTGTCAACTATATTCCTGTGAAGGGAGCATAACACCCAGGTGGGGAAGTTACAGGATCATGTCCTCCAGAAGTCTGGACTAAACATGGGCAAGTGATCCAATAGAGTTCATCAGAAATGTCTAAAATGATGTAAGTACACTAGTAGAAATCAATGTTTTGTTTTTCTTTACTGTAAATTTCAGGAATCCAGGAAGATGTTACTCTAAGACATGTACACACTAGCACATACATAATATACATGTATGTATATACATATATCCTACATAACTATAGAGAAATTGATATATGGATAGAAGATAGATAAGAGATAGATATTGTTAGCTATTCTACATACACATTAGATTGCTATGGTTGCCATAACAAAGTAGCACAAACTCTGTTTCTTAAAAAACAAAAATTTATTATTCTAGTTCTAGAGCTTGGAAGTACCAGATCAAGGTGTCAGGCAGAGTTATTTCCTTCTGCAAGGAGTAAGGAAAAAAATCTGTTTCTTGCCTCTGTCAAGGCTTCTAGTGGTTTCCTGGCAATCTTTGACATTTCTTGGCTTATAGATGTCTGCCTTCACCTTCATATGGCATTCTTCCCATGGTTTTAAATTTGTGTACAAATTCCCCTATTTGGGAAGAATGTTAATCATATTGGATTAGGTGTACACCCTACTCTGGTATGATTTTACCTTAACTAATTATAGTTGCAATTGCACTTTATTCCCAAATAAAGTCACTTTTTCACATAGTAGGGAATAGGGATTAGAACTTGAATATATGACATAACTCAACTCATATATATGCACACATATATGTACACACAAACATACACATATATGTGTATAATCTTAAAAGAAATATTTATAAATATTTGTTGCTACAAATATTTATTTGCAATAATGCAAATATCCATCAACAAACATATCCATGAATAAAATTACATGAAGAATGAAGCCAATTAGAAACACCAAGAGATACCAAGAAGCAACTCTAATGACATCATTCGAGACTTTGGGTCTAGTCATGCCTAGACTAGAATCTATTCCTACAAGTTACTGAAACACTAAATTCACTTTTTACTCAGGTAGTTTGACTCAGATTTATATAGTGTAGAACTTGAAGAGTTCTGATTAGTATCAGAACTAACATTTACTGAGAACCCTTTATGTAAGAGGAGTATGCCATGGCCTGTTAAATGTATTACTTAATTTAATCCCTAGAATGCCTCTACAACATAAATATTATCTTCATTTTATTGAAGAGAGAATCAAAGCTGAGAAATTAAATAAGTGGAAATAATTATTCAGATCTGAGTTTAAATCCCATCTTTTTTTGTTGTCTATATCTATGTCACCTTGAATAGTTCAATGAATAAAAATCAACATTTGCTATAAAAAATCTAAAGAGAGAGAGAAAAAATAGAACTAGCTAGAAGTTTAGAAAAGTCTTCTGAGAGGATATGCCTTTAGTCTGAGGAGGAAATGGTGGAATTTCAAAAGCCAAGAATATTTCAGGAAAATGGGACTGCATGAATAATGGCTTGGAAGTACTAAAATTTGGACATGTTTAGAAGTAGCACAAGCATGTTTTGAATAGAACATAGAGAGATAGAATTGGGAGACCAGACTGGACAGACTAATTGATACCAGATTGTATATTTCTAATTCCTGTGTGTTCACCTTAGATTTAATTTATTAGGCAATGGGCATTCATTGAAAATTCTTGAGCTGAGCCATGAACTGATGAGAATTTCAATTTAGAGTGATTGATTTAGTTAAGATGTGTGGTTTGGATACAAGTAGGAAGAGATAGAACACAGTACACTCATATAGGAAGCAATTGTACTAGTCTGGATACATTTTTCTTAAATACTTTAAAGCTTTATATTAAATATTTTCTTAAATATTTTAAAGTTCTAAGTTATGATGATTAATATATAAATATATTTATTTATTAAAGTTGTATTTTACTTTTATCTTAATAATTTTGAAATACAAAAAACATTTATACAGCAAAGAAACTGAAATAATTAAACTAAAAAATAAGAATATATAAAAGTTAAGATCATAGCTGCTTCTAATAACAGAAAACATGTAACTTCTTGATAATTCATACATTCCAGTACAGGATGTATAAGAAATATTCAGAATATCAATGTTCCAAGGTGTAGGGGGAGAATTGAGTAGGGAACAAAGGGTTTGAATTAGGATAGTGACAAGAAAAGCAAAAAGAAGAGGAAGTTTTGGAGCAATATGCAGGAGTCATCTGCTGTAAGAGGAAGACAGGCTCCTGTAGTGGTTCTCAAAATGGGGTTCCTGGTCCAGCTGCAATAGCACCACCTGGGAATTGTTGGAAATGTTTATTATTGAACTCAATCTCAGACCTACTGACTAAGAAACTTGGGCAATGTTGCCAACAATCTATGTTCTAATAAGCCCTTCTGTTGATTCTGATGCCCTTTATAGTCAGAGAATCACTATCCTTAAATGGGTAAGGTCTCAGTTTGAATTCATGATTCTTTAACTGATTGTGTGATTTTAGGCAGGCAGTTAGTTAATATTGGGTAAGCTTCAAATTCTCCATCTGTAAAAGAGTTCTTTCTCAATAGAGTTGATTTAAGGACTGCAAAGAATTGTTTATGTAAAGTGTTTAGTACAGTGCCTGACAGGTAGTAAACACCAGACAATGGTAGTTTTTACTATGAACTGACAATTTGAAAGAGATGGCTCCAGTTAAGAAATTATCAAGTTAGATTCCTGCTTTTCATTTTGGATTATTAGAACGCTGGTGATTTTAACAAAGGGAGCCAATATGAAATGTGATACTCCAAAATAATGCATAAGAATTCCCTTACCACTTTATGATTCCTAGTCTCAACTAACAGTATGACTTTGGGCCAGTTCATTAACTGATTTAGTTCTCAAATTTTTCAGCCATAACATTTTATGAACAAACTCCCAGGATGTCTAAGTTTTTTCCAATTCTACATTATGTGATTATTTTTCATTTATCACTAAAACCATCAGTCAATCAATTAAAAATTAAGTTTAAAGTATTGTGGTTAATGATATAGAGAATATAAGAATTATAAAATATATGACCCCTGATGTCACAATTAGAATATGCACGTGAAAAATTCACCAACCCTAATGGAAGCTTGTGGTATTTCAAGGGAATGGAAAAAAATATACATAGAGGAAAATTAAACAACAAAAGGCTAACTTTAAACTCCTGGCCACAAAGACCCACAATTTTAAGTGAGTCCTTATTCCTACTTAGAATTTCTGTATTTCTCTAGGACATTCATTTTACCACAGCCTAGATGACTCTCTAGACCTTTTACTCACTCATCAAGTCTCTGTCACTTGTTTTACACTTTTCTGGCTGACAACCCGGCTTCTTAATTCCACTGAGAAAAAGGCACACTCAGAAGAGAGGCTTTGTAAGCTCTCATCACCACATCTATTGACACTTCTGCCCATATATGCTGCCTTTACTCTGTTAAGATGTTAGAATGATCTCTCCATACTTTTGTGAAGGCCTGTGTTCCTCTTGTGTGCTAGTTCCCATCCCCTCTTGCCTACTCAAGGATATCACTCCAGTAATTGTTGCCTTTTACCATTATATCATCACATTTTTCCTCTCTATTGGATATACCCATTCCACATAGAACCATGATCTTCTTTTTTTCTCTCTTAATATATACCTCTCTTGGCCTATTTTCCCCTCCAGTGAACCAGTTTCTTTGCTCCCATATACTGCAAAACTCCTCAAAATAATTACCTAGTCATTCAGTCTTCAATTTATGTACTCCCATTCTCTTAAACTCACCCCAGTCGGGCATTTGGCGCTCACAAATCCACTGAACTGCTCTTGTCAAGGTCATCAGCGGCTTTCAGATTGCTAAATCTGATGGTCAATTCTCAGTCTGCATCTTACTTAAACTACAGCAACATATAACAACACTGATCCTTCCTTTCTGTTTGAAATACTTACTTCACTTCGCTTTCGGGACTGGTGACTCCTGATTTTCCTTCTAAGTTACTGGTTGCTATTCTTTGAGTTTTGTTTGCTGGCATAGCCTCATCACCTAAATTTACAGTGTTCCAGTATTTGGACTGCTTCTCTATCAGAAATCACTTCTTAGGCAATGAGCTATATTCTTATAAATTTAAAAACCATCTATATTCTAATTATTTCCCAATTTATGTCTCTAGTAATGATCTTTTCTCTGAACTCTAGGCTTATATTATTCAATATATATTCAACATCTCCATTTGGATATCTAATAAGCGTCACAAATCTAAATTGTCAAAAACTCTTGATCTTTCCTCTGAAAAATCTGCTTTTGAGACCTTTTTTGTCTCAAAAACAACACTCACCATGTTCCTGTTATTTAAGCAAAAACCTTGATGTCCTTTTAACTTTTCTCATCACTCATATACAACAGCCCAGCCAACAACCAATCCTGTAGGATTTACCTTTACAATACACCTAGAATAATTGCATATTTTACCCCCTCCACTACTCCTGCCTTTGTCTAGGAGACTATCATCTGTCATCTGCTTCTTTCAACAGCCTTTTTATTGGACTCTCTACCTCTTCTCCTGTCGGTGAAAGTCTTCTCACAATATAGCAGTGAAGGAAACGGTAATATAGCACCTTTGTTCAAATCCTTCCCATGGCTTTCCACCTCACTCACAGTAAAAACCAACAATTTATATGATTATATCTAATGTCCTCATTTTTTGTTACTCAATGTGTGGTCTTCAGACCAGCAAGCAAAATCAACATTGCATTGTTAAACATACAGATTCTCAGGCACATCCCGGATCTTCTCAATTTAAATCTGCATTTCAAAAGATTTCCAGGTTATCTATATGCATATTAACCTTTAGGAAATACTGCCATAAATAATCTTCTAACTATTGTCAATTCTAATGTCATTTTTTATCACTTTCCCCCTCCACTCACTCTGTTCCAGGCACCATGGTCGCATTGCTATTCTATAACCATATTAGGACCTTCATATTTACTGTTGGCATAGAACTGAGTATCTTAGTCCAACAGTAAGTGAGGAACTGAATCCTACCAACAACCACCACAAGTGAATTTGGAAACACATCTTTCCCTAGTTAAACCTTGAGATGACTATACCTGGTCAAAACCCTTAATTTTAGCTTTGTCCAATACTCTGAATTACAGGACCCAGCTATGCTGAGCCTGAAATTCATGATCCAAATAAACCATGATATAATGAATATGTATTGTTTTAAGTCACTGAGTTTTGGGATAATTTGTTACAACACAATAGATAACTAATGCAAATATTACATGCCGACTCTTCTAGAAAACTCATGACTCAATTTATTTTCTAAACATTTAATAAGAGGGTGGGGAAGGTATAAAGAAAGCATCCACTGTATGTCTTGGCTTTCAAAGTACTTACACTTTAATTGCATAAATAACAGTGACATCTTAAACCATTTTTTTTTAATTTACCAATAGTTTCACATAACTGAGTGTTAAGATTGTATAATGCAAATCAAAAATGTGGGTGGAGGTTAGAAAAAGCAAGATTAATAATAAGGTTTGGGAAATCTATTATTGATTAGTATAACTTGAACTTCCCTTAAAGAATGAGGAAGATTATATAGAAATTTATGCAATCTCTAAAGAAAACAAAGCAACTAAAATATTATATTATATTTCATTTTTAACATCTTGATTGTTCAAATCACTATTTATCCTTCTACTTCTCTTTCTTTTTAGTCTCATTGAAGCAATGTGTATTTGTCTCCTAAAAATAATTTCTTTCAAACTTTTCTTTTACCAAATTCCTTCTTGTTAACTGACCATGCCTTTATATGGCCCAGAATATATAGTATACAAGTAAAACAACTGTTATAAAACCTTTAAGAACTGAAAAAAATAAATGAGTAGAGTAGAAATCCACAAAGACAGGGCTAATTTGCAATTTTCTTGCTTCCTTGTCATTACTTTTGTTAAGTGACCTTTAATTTGACCTACAGGCATCAGTAAATGTATGAATAGCAGTGGGGCATTAATGTTGACTCCCACTTCAACTGAAAACATTCTTGAATTTTTCAGAATGTATTAAATTGGTTCTTATTTGAATTTTTGAAATAAATTAAATAATTTCATACATGTGCTGTGGTAGTTTATGCCAGAGAAATTTTACTTATGTTGTAGCCCTGAAGAAATGTATTCAAATAAATTATTTCACACGTCATTGCTAAAAGTTGTTGAAATCACAATTCTTGACCTATGTGGACCACACTCAACACATTTTTGGGGGGCATGAAAATACACAGAGAGAAGGTGTACTTTGAAGTTAATTTCAATCAAGATCTCATCATGCATTTATTGCACCTAGTATATGCAAACCACTGCCATAAGAGCAAGGTCTACAAAGAAGTATATAATGTGGCTATTCAGAAGGCTTCCTTATTTAGAAAATTAATATTTAGGGTGCTTTATAAATTTAAACAAAATACATATTCATTAAGCACCAGGAATAAAATAAATCACCTGTAATCATATCATCTAGACTAGAGTACTGGTTCTCAAACTTGAGTGCTCAACATAATTACCTGGAGGGTTCATGGGCTTATTAAATCTCAAATTGCTGGGCCCCACTCCCAGAGTTTCTGATTCAATAGAAATAATTTGTATTTCTAAAAATTTCCCGGGTAATGCTGATGCTGATGTTCACACTTTAAGAACCACTGATCTAGAGA
This sequence comes from Cheirogaleus major, assembly GCA_963574435.1. Taxonomy (NCBI): domain Eukaryota; kingdom Metazoa; phylum Chordata; class Mammalia; order Primates; family Cheirogaleidae; genus Cheirogaleus; species Cheirogaleus major. Next base: position 2,883 of record CAUYPO010146212.1, on the reverse strand, counting down.
AATCAGATTTAGCATTTTGGCATTTATCTTTCCAGGAATTTAAAAAAAATCTCTTGACATATTAAATATGTGTACAAACACCCACACACTAATAGATAGTCACACACACACATATCAGTACCCTTTCTATATGCCATTTTGAAACTAATTTTTCACATAATATATTACAAAACTTAGCCCTATGTCATTACATGTCTTGTCTTTTTGAACACAATTATTATTAAAGCCTGTTCAAATAACAGAGTTTGTCTACTTGAAACATTTTCCACAGAAATGTTTTTTCTTGATTCCCCACCAGTGTAATAGGAATACAGAAAGATCTCGACTTTCAGAGGAACTTCTCAGAAGGCTTCACCTCTTGTGTCCAGGGGCAAGAGAGAGCAGCATACTGAGGACATAGCCTTCTCCCCTATCTGGGACATTCAGTTACCTGAACAATAATAATTTTTGAAGATAAAACATGCAGTCACAAAAATTACTAGCATAGAGAGCAGAATATGAAGTTCAATTTAATTACATAGAATTAGAGCTACATAGACTTACAGAAAAGGATGAGGAGAAATGAAGAGGTTTCACAGAGGGGATGCAACTCTTAACAGTCTGCAAAGGCCTTAGAGTGATGACTATGTAATGGCTCTTGATTGCTTCCTTGTTCTCCTTACCATTCTCACTTATCCCTAGTCCTCTCCCACACACTCCTTCTTCCACAGACTCAGTTGTTCTGTTGTATAATGTGACACAATCTCTTCTGGCCATTGTTGACTAGTAATTGACCAAATTAAAACTGATTTATAATTGGACTAAGCCAACTGAATCTTAGAATTCAAACCATGAAACACAGAGCATGAGTGAATTCATAGCTAAGTTACACTAATGGCTGTACTCAAGCTAAACATGAAGATTGAACTCATGATGTCCTTGGTGATATGAGAAATGCCCTGGAAACTGCCTTAGGTAAAGTCCATTGTTAAGCCTTTCCTTCAAGTTCATGAGATCCACATTTTATGATAAATCTTCTTTATCTTAAAGTAACTTAACTATGCTTCTGATTTTTGTCCCTAAAGTCACCCTAGGACAGTGATATTCAGAGTTGTATGGGTTGAGGAGCACAACAGAAACTAAATATTGCTTGTTTTTAGAATATGTTTTCTTCACAGACTTTAAAACATAAGAGTTATAACTTCCTGGGTAACAGAGGTTAAAGTAAAAGTTCAGAAGCAATGCGCCCATCTTTTGTGGCTACTTGTTAAGTTTTCTATTTTACAAAATAATTAAATTAGAATGATTATTTCAAATACTCTACAAAAATATTTTATTAACCAATGAATACATAATTATTTACTCTTAAATAAATAAAACAAACTCTCAAGAAACAGAAGTATTATCATTAGAAAGTAGAAAAGACTGTTAAAATTACCATTATAAGAAAAAATGAAGTTATACTCTTCTCTTAAGAGTCAGTGAAGTATTCTAAATTCAAATAACACTTTTTGCAATGCACTCATTTAAATTGTTTTCGTTATTGCTTTGAAACAGAAATTTATTTGAAATGGTATCAATTTCCATAGAAAAGGATGTTATACTGTAAAAATAATTTCTTTACCCAGCCTGGTTAAATTTTCTTTCTAAATAGAGCACAAGAAGAATTTGTAAAAACATAAATCACTAATGCAGTTACTTATTTCTTTCTTTTTATATGACATTGAATGCAATGTGGGAGAGAAAAAGGAAGAAAGATTTTGATAAGTCTGAATTTATGAGTAAAAATATAGAAACCTAAACTACTATTCTTGACAGATGATTCATTTCTATGAATATTACATGGCTTTTAAAAAAGCAAAATTCAAATATGCATCAAAATAAAAATACTAATGTGTATGTGTGTGTAAGTGTGTAAAATTAAGCCATCCAGATAAATTCTCAGTAATGGAGAAAAATTTTCAGGTGTTATTGAACTTTTCCTGATATCGACTATAACATTAATCTATAAAAGTTTCCTTAATACCATTACTATAAAAGTTCCTTTAGGTTTCCATAGAATTCAACAGTTATATGCCCCCCATAATAAATGATTTTAAACAATATGGAGAGGTATATAGAATTAGGGTTAATTTGAAGACTCCATAGTTTTATACTAATATTTTAGCTACCACATTCTAATTAGAGATATTATACTGCTATTTCTTACTTTGCATTCCATTAGACCCTTTCTGGTTTCTAGATACAGAAATTTAGAAACAAACAAACAAACAACCTTCAGGAACAAATTAAAATTGCTACATAAATGAAGTAAATGCTAATTACAACACTCAGCTATTCAAAGACAAGAGGACAATTAAAACATCAAAATGGTGTCTACTTAAAGATTATTTTAATAATCACTATTTATTTGCCAAACTAACATAACCTGTGTACTACCTAGTGATAATGGTGAGACACTAAATAGGAAAAAATGTTTCATATCAATGAAACTAATTGAAAATGAAGAGAGGGAAAATTTTAATTAACTTTGTGAACTGGCTTTGTCTCTGTCAATTACTTAAATTAGACCATAGAAACATAGTCGAAAATCTGTATTCAAGTTTAAACTACAGTACGGTGAAACAATTCTATTTTTTTTTTACATTTTTTTTTATTTCAGCATATTATGGGGGTACAAATATTATGGTTACGTATATTGCCCTTGCCCCCCTCCCCTCAAGGCAGAGGGGAGTGAGTACATGTGGAGTGAGTACAGCTGGAGAGTACATGTGGTGCTTGTTTCTCCATTCTTGAGATACTAATTCCCCACACGATGGCCCTGAAGAGTTCGTAATAAGCACTCAGTAAGTACTTTCAGACACGACTGGATTGATGCCCCTTTTCAGAAACCCTAAGGCCTTG
>CAUYPO010146209.1:0-28744 GCA_963574435.1 Cheirogaleus major | reverse complement strand
GGCCTGGCCCGCCCACACTCCCGCCACTCTCTGCCCCAGCCTTGGGCGCCTCCCACCTGCCAGGCACCTCTTGGCCTCCGAGCTTTTTCTTTTTCCCATTGAGGTGAAATTCACAAAACAATATTCACCACTTCCAAGTGTGCGATTCCGTGGCATTTGGCGCGCTCACGACGCTGTGTAGCCGTCACCCCCACTGGCTGCACAACGTCACCAGCCCAAAAGGTAGCCCCGCACCCACGCAGCACGGGGCACCCCCACCATCAGCCTCTGACTCCGTGGATTTCCCGTGTCTGGACCCTTCACATAAACGGGGTCACACACTCTGTGCTTCCTCATGGCCTTGGTAGGAGCCGCTCCCTGTCCCCTGCTTTTTGCTCCTGCCACCCTGACGTCCTTGCACCTCCCTGCGCCAGCACTCCCCCCACCAGGGGCTTTCCCTGGAGGCTCACGTAAGGTCACATTCTCTCAGAGAAGACCCAGTCTCCCTTCTCAGCGTTTGTCACGATTACGATGACTCCGAGTGGTTATTTCACTCGTGTCTTCTGCGGTCAGGGTACAAGGGATTTAGGGTCTAGGGAGGGATGTGAGTGTCTTATTTGTCACTGCGTGCCACACCCAGCCCCACATCCAGCACATACCGTGTTTCCCCGAAAATAAGACCTACCCATAAAATAAGCCCTAGCAGGATTTCTAAGCATTTGCGCAATAGAAGCCCTACCTGGAAAATAAGACCTAGTGACGGGCGTGGCTAAGCAGCGGATCTGCACAACCCATGCATTTCGTCGCAGAGCGGTCAAGAAGACAAGCAGCCCTTCTCATCTGCCCCATTGTGACAGCTACTATCCCAGAGGTGACCGGAAAGGTGCGGGCAGCCCCACCAACAAGGTCGGCTCCCCCTGCCAGGTCCTGGCCATCCTGTGCGTGCTGCAAGCCGAGGCTTTGAGGGGAAAGTCTCCTCAGTGAAGTGAGGAGCCAGACGCTCCGCTTTAGGTATTGTGTGTCCCCAGGGGGAAGAAGGAAAGCTGTGGCTGCCATTTTACTCAGCACTGTGGGTCTCACCCCCCACACACACCAGGGGTTGGGGAAAAGCTTCAGCAAGCCGTCTCCTACTGAGCCCAGAGAGATCATTTCTGCTCCACTGTGCAGATTGGACCCAGCGCTCACTGCATCTCTGATAAATAAGCCAGCCCTGCTCATTTAATGAGAGCTCTATTGCTCGACATGAGAGATTGGGGCCAGTGGTTCTAAAGGAAATAGAGCCGCAAGAAATTCAGGATGGAATTCGGGGTTTGGAGAGTTATGATGATGTTCCAGAAGAAGACGACTTAACTATATTTGAATCAATGTAGATTGTTGTACCTTACTTAAAAAAAAATAACACATCCCCTGAAAATAAGCCCTAGGGTGTCTTCTTGAGGAAAAATAAATATAAGACCCTGCCTTATTTTCGGGGAAACACGGTAGCAGGTGCTCAGTGGCATTTGGTTAGCTGGATGAACAGGCGAGTGAGTGCCCTTACAGAGACGTCATCCTGTGTCCCCTTGGCTATGACATCAGAGCCCCTGTGGCCCAGGCCCTGCCCTCCCCGCATGTGCCCATATATGGGCGTGATTTGGGACCGCTCTGGCCATGGCTTGTGAGGTCCCCGAACGCTCCGACCTCACAATGCCCGGGCGGGGGCCGGTGTCTATAAGAGGCCCAGGCTCCGGGCCCTGGCTCACAGCCCACAAGTTCCACCTGCTCACAGGTTGGCTGGCTCAACCAAGGTGGTGCTCCCTGCTCTGAGCGTCCAGGCCAACTCCATCCGGCGCCATGGCCAGATACAGATGTTGCCGCAGCCAAAGCCGGAGCAGGTGCCGCCGCCGGAGACGAAGATGTCGCAGACGGCGAAGGCGATGCTGTCGGCGAAGGAGGAGGAGTAAAGCGGGGCCAGCCCGGGGGGTGGGGGGGGTGGGGGGGTGGGATGGGCTGGGCCGGGACAGGGGACTCAGCCTGGGCCGAGCTCCCCCCTCAACACCCTTCTCCTTCCCCGCCAGGGTGCTGCCGCCGCAGGTACAGGTGTAGAAGAAGAAGATACTAAATGCACAAAATAGCACGTCCACCAAACTCCTGCCTGAGAATTTTACCAGACTTCAAGACCCTCTCGCCACATCTTGAAAATGCCACCATCCGATGAAAAACAGGAGCCTGCTAAGGAACAATGCCGCCTGTCAATAAACGTTGAAAAATCATCCCACTCTTGTCTCCTGTCCTTGAGAAGGGGGCTCGGGGAAGAAGGCATGGGCATGGGGGGACGAGAGTGGGGGGGGGTGACAGTTGTCACACTGGATTTTGTTGCAAGCTCTCAGCAACACTGCACGTCACAACCAAAACCTGCGTCCCCAAACCTCCTCCCTGCCCAGCGGGGCACTGAAGCCGGGTCGTGGAGTTTCTGGGGGCCGCCTGCGCACATCTCCTCCCAACCTGCAATCGTGACTGCGGTGGCAGCCCCCAGGGCAGGAGCAGTGACACTAGAACTGGCAAGTGCCACACAGGTTTCTGCCACCCCAGGGCCCCCGGAGCCAGTTACACATTCACCAGCCTGAGCTCGGCTTAACCAGCTCACCCTCCCCCAGGACACTCGGCCCTGAGAGTTCCACACTGAAAAGAAGGCATCGTTGGTTATAGGTAGATTAAGCCAGTTGTCACCAGAAAGATCATTCGGTTCAAAATGCTTTGTTCCTCATTCGGGAGGCCTGTCATGAGGTCTCGTCCCCATGTGGGCACAGTGACAGCTTGTCCAGGCAGCAGCTGAACTGTGCTTTTCACAATCTTCAGTAGCTCCTCGAAGGAGACACATCATCACCCGCGTGAGGAAACAAAGGTTCACCTGCCCACCTGGTCTGACCTAAGCCCATGCTGAACCCACACGGCACTGCCTGTGCCCAAACCCCAGTGACGTGGAGATGGGTCTTGGACAGGTCAGCGTGACCAAGACACGAGCACTCCTGCTGGACACGGGTCTGCCTGGCCCAGTCCCTGCTCAGCAGAGCCCAGCTCTCAGATGCATGGCACAGAAACGGGGTCACAGTCATTTCATTGTGGTGGGGCAAAGCCCAGGGCGCAGCATCAGCGACCAGAGCTCTAGGATCCAGTTCCCCGAAGTGACGCTCCCAGGCACCTTGGGAATGCCACGGCTGTGACTTCGATTTATAAATGCTGCACGCGTACCTTCCAGTCCTCACACCAACCTCGCGGGGCAGGTGTCAACAGCCCCGCGGTTTCAGGTGAGCACACTGAGACTCAGAGCTTGCGTTCGACCCTGGGCCTGGTGCCCCAGGGCCCCGGCCACTGCGGGAACAGCTTCCCACGCCCCATCGGAGGGGGACAGCGGGCGGCTGAACTTGCAGACCCCCAGGTGACTTTTTTTCTTAATTTTGTCATCAAACTCTAGCCATGGAGACTGAACTCAGCAGGATCTGGGCATTCAGATTTTCACAAGGGCGCTTGGGGGCCACTCTAAAGGGAAGCAGCAACGTACAGTGCAGGGGCGGCGACACCACCCCTCCTCCTGCGAGGGCCGGAAGGTTAAGCCCTCCGTGTTTGCTTCCTATCGCCACCGTGGCAGAAGACCACGGACGTCACGCGATGCAGATTTATCATCTCCTACTTCCTCAGGTCACGAGTCCAAAAGGGGTCTTGTGAGATTTAAAATCAAGGTGTCATCAGGGCTGGTCCCTCCTAGATGTTCTAGGGGAGGAGAACCTGCCTCCTTGGCTCGTGGCTGGTCCACCCTCAAAGCCAGCCTCGTGGCACTCCCAACCTCTCCTCCTGGGGACCCCTGCCTCCCTCTCCCATCTTATAAGCGCCCTGGTGGCTGTGTCGGGCCCACCCAGAGAGTCCAGGAGGATCCCCCCAACGCCAGGGCCCTAAGGTCATCACATCCGCAAAGTCTCGAGATTTGGCCACGTAAGGGGACACAGTCACAGGCTCCGGGAGTAAAACGTGGCCATCCACGGGGGAGGCGTGGCTCTGTCTGCCACATCCTCCCTTCCCTCCGTGAAAGGGACACTAGTGTTTCAGCTGCGGTGACTCTGATTTGGGACGTCGGTGGGATCACCAACGCATGCCGAGTCGCCCGGGAGCAGGCAGGCGGGCCGAGCGGAGAAGATGCGCGTGGAGGAGAAGGGGGCGCCCCGGCCCGGGAGGGGTGCGGAGCCGAGGGCGTGGCCTGAAGCCAGCTGCCGTGATCTGCGTCCCTGCCTGCCTGTCCCCTTCTGCACAGGCACCATGAGTAGCTTCCCCCACAGAAACGGGGATGGCAACCGCGGGGCGTGGCTGAGCGAACGAGTGGGAAACAGACAATGGCCTGGCAGGTAGTGACTCGGGGTGACTGGGTGCTGTTCTTACTGGCAGCAAGCCGTGAGGGCAGGTGGAAGTCCCTCTCGCACATGCTGGTGCCACACGGCACAGGACCGAGGACATGGGAAACTTCTATTTTCTTTCTTTTCCTTTTTTTGTTTTTTCCAGCATATTATGGGGGTACAAATGTGAAGGTTACGTATATTTCCCTTGCCCCCCTCCCCCCTCGAGTCAGAGCTTCAAGTGTGTCCATCCCCTAGATGGCGCGCATGACACTCATTATGTATGCAAATACCCACCCCCCCACCTGCCGACACCTGATGGATGTTATTCCTATATGTCCACTTAGGTGTTGATCCGTTAATACCAATTTGCTGGTGAGTACATGTGGTGCTTGTTTTGGGATACTTCACTCAGTAGAATGGGTTCCAGCTCTGTCCAGGAAAATACAAGAGGTGCTAGATCACCATTGTTTTGTATAGCTGAATAGTACTCCATGGTATACATATACCGCATTTTATTAATCCACTCATGTATTGATGGGCACCTGGGCTGTTTCCACATCTTTGCAATTGTGTATTGTGCTGCTATAAACAGTCGAGTGCAGGTGTCTTTTTCATAGAGTGACTTTTGTGCTTTTGGGTAGATGCCCAGTAATGGGATTGCTGGATCAAATGGTAGATCCACTTGTATCGCTTTAAGGTATCTCCATATTGCTTTCCACAGAGGCTGAACTAGTTTGCAGTCCCAGGAAACTTCTCCATGACCACACGCCAATGCCCACCAGCTGGGCATCTGGATGACAAAATGCTGGCACTCTGTCTTGTGACCTGAGGCCCCACCTGCTACCAGAGAGCGGGGACACGTTTTACAGGCAAGACAAGAGGGCTGCTTGCCCTTCCCACCCCCCTGCTGTGTGCCAGGGCACTCCTGGCTTCGGGGACTGAGCAGGGTGGGGACAATGAATAGGGGGTGGGGCCGCCAGGTCACAGTGGGGGTCCCCCTTATATAGGAGGCCCCCCCAGAGAGCCCCTGCAAACCAGACCAACATCAACACCAACAGCAGGTGGGCAGGCCTCGGCCCTCCTCCCCACCCCCAAGGCCAGCTGCAGCCCCAGCCTAGGAGCCGCCGCCCCTCCCGCCACCATGGTCCGGTACCGCGTGAGGAGCCCCAGCGAGCGCCCGCACCAGGGGTACAGGCAGCAAGGGCACGGGCAGGAGCAAGGCCTCGAGGGCCAGGAGGAGCAGGGCCTGAGCCCGGAGACCATCGAGTTCTACGGCAGGACCTACCGAGGCCGCCGCTGTAGGCGCAGGCGACGCTGCTCTCGCCGGAGGCTGTGCCGGATCCACAGGCGGCGGCGACGCTCCTGCCGAAGGCGCAGGAGACGCTGCTGCCGGCGGAGAAACCGCAGAGGTCTGCCCCGGCCGCACCCCTCGCCCACCCCGCGGGCCCCCAGTGACCCCAGGCCCTTTGCACCTGCGCCACTGCGGGGGGGGGGAGTCAGGAGGGAGGCAGGGATCCCACCCACCTGGCAGCCCCCAAAACCCCCATCCCCACCCAGATGCCCTGGGCACCGCTCGCAACCGGAATTTTCTCTCCCAAAGGCTGCAGAAGGAGGAGGAGAAGATGCAGAAGGCGCTACTACTGAACTTCCTGAGCCCACCGCCCCTGGCTGGAAGTTAAGGAGAATTCACCTGCCCAAGAAACACCGCGCGAGGCCCTAGCAACTCCCCCACACCAGATGCCCAAGCCCTGAGTTGCTGAAGAACCCACAAGATCTGAATAAAATGAGCAAAAGTCACCTGCCAAATAAAACTCGACGAGAAACTCACTGGCCTGTCAGGGTCTCCTTTGCGCAAACGGCACAGACCTGGCTGCCGGGGGGCTGCGACGCCCTGAGCGCGCCTGGTGTGTCACCTGTGCCACTGTCCTGTCCTCTGTCACGTGTCCTTTCCTGGTGCTAAAAGCCCCACTATCGCACTGCTGCCGTGACACCCCCACCCCTGGCCTGGGAGTCTCAAACCAGAGTCAGGCTCTCCATGAAAGGGGTGAAAGGTTACCTCTGGCTTCCCTGCGCGCAGATGGAGCCCTAACTCGGTCCCAAAGACGTCTTCGGTGGCACACACAACACAAGTCCCTGGGCGCGAACGTTGGGTGGTTGGAGGAAGTGTGAATTGCGGGAGGAGAGGAACAGTACGCGCGGGAGCCCTGCGGTGGGAAGCAGGTCTGGCGTGATCCAGCAAGAGCGCAGGGGCCGGACTGTATGTGGCCGTGTTGGCCTGCACATTACCCGAGGGCTGCCCTCCCTCCGGAGGCTCGGGGAGAACCACGCTTCGGGCGCTACCTGCACTCCTTGGCTTGTGACTGCGTCACTCCACCCCCTGTCTGAAATCTGCCACTTGTGACGCTCTCCCCCTCTCAAGACCCTCAGTGACATCTGTAGTTTCCAGGACAGGACATGGACATCTCGGAGGGTCATTCATTATTCAACCTCCCATAGCCACTGAGGATGGGGGGCAGGAAATTGGCAAGATCTGATTCACCTGCTGGAAATCAGATCCCTAGTGTTTGGGAATGACCAGATTTAAAACAACAGTCGCTAGCTCCCCCACACTCCGGGCTGAAATTGTGCTGTACGGGCAGGTGCAACCTTGCAAAGGGAAGTTCCAAATGTCTTCAAAGAGACCTGTGACCCCCAAAAGCTTAGGAGCCACTGCCTTTCAAGGAGATTTCAGAGGATCACACTTTCAGGCCCCTGGAGGAAAGAGTTCTAAGGGTTCTTTAATTTTATGGAGATAGGGCTCATACAAAATGCACAAATTTTAAGCACGCAGCTCGATGAATTATTACCAAGTGTTACAGGGCAAGAAACCCAACATTCCCAGCCGCTGCAGAAAGTTCCCCGGAGCCCCCGCCCACAGGCAGCCACTGTTTTGACCCCACCTTCGAAAACTGTCAACAGCTCCCCTTGGCTGGGTGTTTCTGGGATGGGAGGAGTCTGTGCGTGCCCCTCTTGCTTCCAGAAATTCTATCCCCAACTCTCATCCCGGCTAAAGAGGGCCCTTTGCCAAGGCAAACAAGGCAGATGGAGGCTGCGCCCCAGCTGGCCTGGTGGGTGGCCTTTCTGCCCTGCCCTGTGGTTGGTGGGCTGGGTCCCTGAGCGGGGGTGGGCTCCAGGGGCCTTTGTGATGTCAGTGCCCTGCCTCCTGCCCTCCCGGCCCCCCACTGCCCCCAGCTGCCTTCTCTCCTATCCCAGAGACAGGCGAGGTGGACGATGGGTTCCCGCTGTGCCAAGCTCAGCACGGGCCACGGCTCAGGCCACGGCACGGGCCACGGCACAGGCCACCGGAAAGGCCACGAATCCTCCATGAAGAAGCTTGTGGCCTGTGTGAGTCAGGATAACTTCTCCCTGTCGTCAGAGGGTGAGGAAGATGAGGAGGAGGAGGAGGAAGAGGAAGAGGAGGAAGAGGAGGAGGAGGAGGAGCTCCCGGTTCAGGGCAAGCTGCTACTGATGGAGTCGGAACAGCAGGAGGAGACGGCCGAGGACAGCCCCGTGGCCCAGCAGAGCTCCGAGCCCAAGCAGACGCACTCCTGACCCCCGACGACGGCCCAGGAGGGGGTGTCCGCGCTGTTCCAGCCAGAACTTTCAGAAAAGAGTCAATAAAAAGTCTCCGAGGAGGCTCCCTCCTCTCTGGTTTCCCCTAACCCTGTCCCTTCTGGTACCATGCGCGCGCACGAGCGTGGGGGTGGGGAGGAGGGTGCGAGTGCGCCCGGAGGGCGACCATCTGCCAAGGGAGGCCGAAGAGCAGGGGTTGGTGACCTTGTTCCTGACACCCAGCTAGACGTCCTCCGCCCTTTGAGGGTCTCGAATGCGGCAGCCGGGACTGGGACTCGTCTCCGCCAGCCCTATCTCCCGGGCGGGGTGTTTCTCCCCGAGCCTGAGCACACGCAGGCCTCGCGCACCCCAGGGACAGTGAGCACCCGAGGGACAGCACTGTCTCTTCCAGCACGACCCACGTTTGGCTGCTCTAGCCCTTCCTTAAGAGCACGTCAGCTCGGGAGTTGGGCAGACCGGGGTCCGATGTCCTTTCTGCGAGCCGTGCGGCCTTGCGCAAGTCGCTGTGTCTCCCAGCCTCGGCCTGCCCCTCCCTGCTTGGGGGGGGCCTGAGAGCGTCCCGAGGGGCAGCGGGCAGGACACTTCGCTGAAGTGTGTGTGTAGGGGGATGGGGCCAGGCGCCAGGAGGAGCTGCTGGGGGCAGGGCGGTCCCACCTGCCCAGCTCCTTCTCAGCACTGACCCTTCCGTTGCCACCCCCGCTCTGTGACCGTCTGTGCCCCCACCTGGAGGCTCACTCTTGACCTCTTCAAGAGGTCCGGCCGGAGGGGCAGAGACGGCACCCCCATGAGAGCGGCGGGCAGAGGGAGCCCAGAGAGGCTGCTGGGCGCACCTTTTGGGGGAAGCCTCGGCCGTGTCTGCTGCCCCCTGCCCGGCTCTCTCACCCCTGCTCCCAGAAGAAATCACAAAGGAGGAAGCATAGACTTGGGGCAACTGGAATCTGTGCCCCCTGGTTAAAAATTTTAAAAATTAAAAATAGATTAAAGAAATGACAAATGCCATCTCCGTCCTGCTCTGTTGCGCAGGCAGCCACGTCCGCACGTCCGGGCCCAGGAGGACCCCTGCCTGGGCGGTGGGGGTGGGGAAGGGGAGTCAGTGTTCCCAGGGGCCTCAGTTTCCCGGGGGGCTGTTTGAGGGCTCTCTGAGGTGAGGGTACCGCTGGGCCTTGCCGAGGGCAGAGGGCAGAGGGCAGAGGGCAGAGGGAAGGGGAAGGCCCCACCGCCCCAAGACTCTCCCCTGCCCCCAGCACAAGTGACGCAATGGGCCAACATTGTCTTTCCCTCCGAAGCCCAAAGGTCCCCCCGCCCGTGCGTGTGCCCAACAAGCACTGGTCGGGCCCCTGCCATGTGTCAGAGCCCACGCCAGTCCCCAGGGCCCTGATGGTGACAAGACGCAGCCCTGTCCTGAGGGACGGGCCACTGTCGTGGGGGCGTGGCCATCAGAGAGGGCAGTTCTCCTGGGGAGGGCTGGAAAGGCGGCAGCAGAGGACGTCTCCACGCTGTGCGCCGGCTCGCAGGCGGGGAAGTGGGGGTCCGCGGTGGGGGCCGTGGGTTAGGGGGGTCCAGAGGCCCAGTGGGTCTTCACAGCGTGGCCCCGCACGCTCCCCACGACCAGACCTGCGGAGCCCCGCACAGGCAGGGCCCCTAGAACAGAGCTGCCCACGAATCCCCTCAGGCCCGTCAGTGCCCATAGCAGGAGGCCACGCCTGGATTTCAATCCCGGCTCTGCCAGTGCCTAGCTGTGGGACTCCGGGCTGCTGACTCAACCTCTCTGAGCCTGTTCCTTCTTTCTAAAACACAACAATCATACCTGCCTCCCAGGATGCGTTCGTTTCTTAGGGCTGCTGTGTCAAAGTAGCACAAAGTGGTGGCTGAAAAGGACAGGAATTTATTCTCCGATGGTTCCGGAGATGGAGGGGTCGGAAGCCTCAGAGGAGAATCCCTCCCTCCCCTCCCGCTCCCGGTGGCTTGGGCGTCGCTCAGCTCGAGGCCCCGTAGCTCGTCTCGCTGCCTCCACCTGCACGAGGCCCCTCTTCCCTGTGTCACCCCTTCCGCCTCTCACGGGGACACTCGCCACGGACTTAGGGCCGCGTGCTCCGGCACGCTCTCAGCCCAAGGTTCCTCGCCTAATTCCACCTGCGAAGACGCTTTTTCCACATAAGGTCACAGGGACGGGTTTTGCGGGGTAAGTCGTGGACACAGATTTGGGGGGCCGCCATTTGGCCCATTACACGGTCCCGGTGAAACTCGAGGACAAAGCTGCCTGGAAATGGCCGGGCCAGAGCCCCGGCAAGCGGGAAGCAGGAGGGTGGTTCTCCCTGAGTGATTCACACATTTATTAAGAAATAAACTTCGATAAAAGCAGGCGATAGCAGACCCTCGAGACAAGAGGTGACGCTGTGTATGGCAACACAGAGTGGGAAGCCCCCGTGGGCCGGGACCGCTGGGGAGGGTCTGGGGACAGAGGGAGCTCCGTGGGGGGAGAAGCGGGGGTGCCGGCCACGAGTGGCCGAGAGCTAAGCCCGAGGGCCTGAGCCGAGACCTGGAGCGCTGGCGGCTCTGGAGGGACCCGGGAGACGAGGGGGTCACACGGGCTGGTGTGCACAGGAGAGCCGGGCTTTCTCCCTGGCGCCGGGTGTGCGGGCAGTCAGCGCGGCTGAAACGGCTCCCGGAGCAGGGAGGGAAGCAGAGTCAGGACTTAGGAACCGAAAGGAGGAAGCCGAGTTTCCAGGGGCCTCCTGTGGCTTGACAGGCCTCTCGGGCTCACGATACCAGGAAAGAAGGACAGACACCCCGTTCGTCACATACGGCCACCAGGCCTTGAAAACCACGACGGCCTACCCAAGACTGGACATCGGTGCAAACCGGGATTTGAACCTGTGTCTAAATCTCCCGACTTTAAATCATGCTGGGCAGGTGGGCAGCGGGCCGCCCACCTGTCGGTCCACTCGGTTACTCTGATCACCCAGCATTCACCCATTCACCCGCTGGGCATCCGACGAGTTCATCACCCGCCTGACATCTATCCGGGCACTCACCGTCTGTCTTACAGACCACCCGCCACCTGCCACTGGGGTCGGGGCTGCACTACTGTCACCCAAGCTGCTGGGTGGAGAAAGAAAACGCCGACGGTGCCAGTCAATGACGTTTACTGAGCTGTCACTGTGGCCCCGGCCTGAGCTAACTGCTTGACATAGGTTTTCTCATTTGATTCTTCTGATGTCCGTACGAGGTCAGTACAATTATTGTCCCTATTCTGCAAGAATAGGGGACACCAGGACTTGGAGAGGTAAAGGCTCAGGACTGTTCGTGCGGAAGCAGCAGAACTGGGATGTAGATTCGGCTCACTCAGGCCAATCTGACCCCAGGGCCTTGCCCTTAACCGACAGATGGGACTGCCCCAGGGTGCCCTGAAAGCTGCCCCGCCCTGGGGTGAGGGTAGCTGGGCTGGGTCTGTTACACCCTGAGCCTGTGCCATCATAATCGGCCCCGACTATATAACCAGGGGCCGACAGGGTCTCTGTAAAGCTGGGCCTGCTGGGACAGGAGGAGGAGGAGGAGGCCTCTGCCCCTCCGAGTGTGGCCTCCCATGGACACCAAGACGCAGAGCCTTCCTATCACCCACACCCAGCCCCACGGCAACTCTCGGCCCCAAAGCCACGCCTGCAGCCAGTGCAACTGCAGCCACCACTGCCAGAACTGCAGCCAGAGTTGCAGACGGAACAAGGGTTGCAGCCGGAGCACCAGCCGGAGCCCGACCAGCCACCGCAGCCCACCGGGGTCCTGCAGCCCCTCTGGCCGCCAGAGCCAGAGCCAGAGCCTAAGCCCCAGCCAGCCACCAAAGCACCACAGGCAGAGCATGCATTCCCACCACTCCCGCGTGCGGCCCACCGCCCACTGCGGCAGCTGCTCCAGGAACAGAAAGGCCTTGGAAAGCAAGGCGAACAAGAGGAAGGTGGGCAAGAGGATCCAGCAGGTGTACAAAACAAAGAGGCGGAGCACAGGTACCCTTTGGGCGGGGACGGGGGGAAGGGCCACGGACCATGGGGAGCAGGTCACTGGACCTTGGGGGAAGTGAGGTGAACACTTCTGCCTCCAAGCTGGGTCACAGAGGAACTGCAGGCAGGGGTGGAGAGGGGGAGGGGCACAATGGCACGTGGCTAGTGGCATGCATGACGCATTGACGGACTGGCTCTTTCACTGGATGGGTTGATTGGGAGGATGGACAGACAGCCGATTAGCTAGATGGAGGCTTGGATGGGTCAAGAGGCTGGGTGGGTAAATCGTCACTGTAAGGTTTGTTAGGTAGATGGATGGGTAATAGAAGTGAACTATATAGGTGGATGGATGGACACATCGGTTGAATGACAGGAAAGTTGGATGCGATTAGCCAGATGGATGAATAAATGGGATTGGATGGATGCAACGGTTGGCTGGTTGGGTAGATAGGCTGATTTGATTTGGAAGGATAGGGTTGGTGGATGAATTGAATGGATATGAGTTTTGATGGCTAAATGAATAGTTTACTGGATGGATAATTGGAGTAACTAAGTGATGGATGGGAGAGCTATTTAGACTAATGAGGTAGGATGGGAAAGAAGGAAATGTTGACTAGAGTGAACTAATAATGAGTGTGGGTGGATAAAGAGAAGGGATGGGTGGGTGGGTGGAAGGGAGAGGTCAGTAACTGAAGTACCCCGCTGTTAAAGGTCCTTTCCCTCTCCTCTCCCTTAGGGCGGAGATACAAGTGATGAGACCGCACTCCCCGGCTTGTTCCTGTGTGTTTCACCCACATGAGAAGTGCCATCACGCGTGGAATGCTAGGACAAAGTCAATCTTTTAGCAGGAACATGTTACTACGGTGATTTCTATGCAACATTGATTAAAGCTTGTACACTGGATGACTATCCTGGAGTCGGCATTTTGATTTCTCTAGCATTGGGTGCCACATTTTTGGGGCCTGGTGGGGAAGCAAGATACAGGGAAGAGGTCATGTGGGGGGCAGGGACGGGCCTGTGATGGGACCTCGTGAAAGCATAAGGGGCCTCTGCCAGCACTGGGGCGGAAATGAACAGGGTGAGATGCCAAGAGGCCTTGAAAGTGATGGGCAACACCGCGCTTGGGCGACATTCCTCCCTGGCCCTGTATGTTCCCACACGCGTGCACATGCGCATAGACACACGTGACGCCCACAGATCCATATACTGCTCATGTGACCCACAGGTATCTCACCCAAGAGCATGCAGGAGACAGGAAGAGGGGTCAGAAATGTGCATTTTGCAGTCCAGAGTGTTCCTGAGCTTGAATGCTGTGCACTTACTGTGACACAGGCTGGTGATCAACCTCTCTGAGCCTTACTCATCGATTCTGTAAAACAGTCCTCGCTGCCACTGCGACAAACGTTTACTGAGGGGCCAAGTCCGTTCAGGGGCCATGCTAGGCTCTGGGAACACACGGACACAGAAGGCCCTGTCCTCTTTGCAGTCCAAACACAAACACAAGACCTGCTGTTTCAGACAAGCTGTATGACGGAGTGGGGCGAGGTGACGGGGCAACCCGGGAAGTCTCCATCCCTCCGAACGGCACGCACCGAAGCCCCAGGGAGGGAACGGGCTTGCGTGCTGAAGACGGGAGAAGGCTCTCAGGCTGCGCAGCGGCGGGACAGGAGGTGGGGCCAGACACGCGGGGGTCTGCGGGCCCCGGGGAGGAGCTGGGACATGATTCTCAGTGTGCAGTGGTCACGGGAGGGTCTTCGCTGGCTGGATGACAGGGTCTGCTGTGTGTCTCCAAAGATGGCACTGGAAACTGTGCCATCATTGCACGGAAACTGGATCTAGGGGCAGGAGGGGGCAGAGCGGCGGGCAGGATGGTGACCTGCGCTAGGCAAGCACCGGGAGCAGGTTGGAAGTTCCTCCCGAGAGCACGCCCGAGCCCTGCCTTCCTCCTCCTCCAGCAAACTCTTACCGAGTGCCGACTTGTACAGGCCCAGGAGGGCAGGGTCCCTGCACCCACGTAGCTCCCAACTGAGTTAGGGCACAGATGTGGACACAGATTACTCGGTTTCTCATCCACGACACGGGTGCAGGTGCCTGGCTGGGGCGGGGCGGGGCGGGGCCAACGTGGTGGCGTGTGAAGCGCCCGGGCCCGGAGCTTGGCACGCAGCGAGCCTTTGCTAGTAATTCAGCACAGAGAGGACTGGATAGATGGGCTCTTGAGAAGGAGTGCTAGCTGCCAGATAAAAGGATTTGGGAACGGTCAAAGTCTCATCATGTAAATTAGCTTCTGACCTTCAACCCTATCAGCCTAGGTTTTAGGGTCAGACTCAGGTTTGCTCTGGCTCCCAGCGGGGGTCGGTGGGCCAGTCACGGCCACTCCACTCGGAGGCTCACTTGCCTCGTCTGTCTGCTGGGGTCACGGTTCTGACCTCGGTTCTGACCTCGGGTCTCAGCGGGCTCCCCGCACCCCGCCAGATGCATGGTTGCTGTGGTTACCTTTTGTGTTTCATTTGGCGTCTGAGCTGCAGGAAGGGGAAGAGGGACAGACAGGACAGGGTGCCTGGGGCGGGGGAAGGGTGGCCGTGGAGGAAGGTGGCCGTGGAGGAAGGTGGCCGTGGGGGAAGGTGGCCGTGGGGGAAGGTGGCCGTGGGGGAAGGTGGCCGTGGAGGAAGGCCTTCAGGAAGCCTGAGCTTTGCAGCACCTGCTGGGCCGGGCCGGCCGTGGCACGCTGGCCGGTTCAGAGGAAGACCCCTTTCAGACCTAAGTGTGTCAGCTTGAGCAAGTCTGTAAAAGGGGAGGCCGACGACACCTCCCTTGAGGGGTCCCAGTGGGGTTCAGTGAGGTAACGCCCCTGCAAGAGGGCCTGTATAATCAGCCAATGTCACTCAATGTCAGTCTCCTTTCCTGGGGTCCCTCTATCCTCCCCCCATAGCAGAGAAATGTTCCAGGTTGTTTCCATGCACCCTTGGGCCACGGGGAAGGGTCATTTATTTATCATTTATTGAGCACCTACTAGGTGCCAGAGGCTTTGGCATAAAGGTTTCTACCGAATCCACACACCCCCAGCAACAGGCTTTGTCCCCAGTTTACGGATGAAGAAGCTGAGACTCAGAGGTGAAATGACTTGATCAAGGTCTGAGGTTAGAGATTCATGTTTTGCCCCAAACCCTCCGGTTCCCTGTTGAAAGTGCAAGGTCACATTAAGCCATGGTGAGCACTGACACCGCAGTGCAAAGGAGCCTGGGAAGACCTTGGGGGGAGCATATTTTGGGAGAGGAGGCAGAGACACAGGGTCAGAGGTAAGGACTTTGAGCCTCACTCACCAAAGGACCTCCCTACTCCCTGGGCAGTGTCCTTTTATGATATGATTACTGAAGGCGGGAGATCTTTTATTACAAGCAGATGGACCGGTCACGTGTGTGGTAAAAACAACGCTCACGAAAGTGGTGCAAGCACACAGATACCCAGTTACACACGCAAACCGCCATGCAGGCCCGCTCGGACGCCGAGACCGACAGTCACAAGGGGACCCCCAATACATACACGCCCCCCTCCACACACAGGCAGGCCCTCACACACGGAAACACGCGTGCAGGTACTCACGCACCCGTGCACACCGTCCTCTTAGACACGCCACGGCGCAGGCTCATTCTTTCACCGGCTTGGCTGGGGTGGGGACAGCAGGCGGGCAGGTCTGCCGGAACCCCAAGTTCAGGAAACGGAGACAGATGATGAAGCCAGCCACGGAGAGGGCACGTGGGTGCCGACTCTGGCGGAGAGATTTAAGGCCAGTGGGAGACGCGGGTGAAGTAAGGTCTGGTAAATACTGACGTGTGGCCTCGCCTGTCGTGGGGCTGTCCGCCCAGTCACCTGGGGTGTCACTCCTGCAGGCCCAAGTGGTCACTGCGGGGAAACCCAGCGGTCTCGGGTTGCGGGGAGGAGCGGCCAGGGAAGAGCAGCACAGACCAGGGCGGAGACCCACATTCAAACCCCAGCTCCCCCAGCCCCGCGCTGGGCGGCCCTAGGCCAGTCTCTTAACCTCTCTGAGCCTGTTCTGCATCCCTTGCTTTATGGAGATTCCCCAGGGGCCGTGTTGCTTTCACTGATGCACCTAGTACACGGCACGCATTAGGAGTGCAGTAAATATTCGTTGAATAAATGGAAGGAGGAGTACGCATTAAAGCAACAATGAGATGCCACTGTGTACCCATCAAATAGGCGAAAATGGAAAAGCTTGACATGTGCTGGCGAGGGCACGGGGAACATTCCGCTGAATGCTACTGCGGGGGGCAAACGTGTACAGGCGTGTGTGCCCGGGGTCGTGCAGGGAGGCTCAGGGCCACGTTGTTTGCAGGAGCAAAAAACAAGCTATGTGCCCATCCACAGGAGATGGCTTAGTGGCCACCCTGAGGAATATGTGGTTTTTAAGAAAAATGGGGTTTATCTATTCATGATCGATGCAGGTTGCCAGGCTATGCTATCCGGGGAAGAGGGTGCAATGGAGACAGATATACCACTTGCAGAGGGGAAATCCTACACAGGGCAACACTACTTTTATGGATCAAAGTACATGCACGTAAGTAAACAGAGAAAGATCTGGAAGGACACAGACTAAGCTGGTGCTTGGGGTTACCACTAGGGAGGGGAAATGCTTTAATTATTTTGTATGACAAAATGAAAAATTAAAAAGCAAAACAAGGAACGAGCATCCGTGAATGCATCTAATCAGTGCTTGGCAAAGCTTTGTTGGATCTGAGACGAGACAGCACAGGCATGCTGAATATAACATCAGCCTCCTCTCCGGGCTCGCTGTCTGGGCAAGGTGACCCAGGAGGCTCCCCAGAGGGACTCAGTGCCCCAGGGCATGGACAGGCCAGTCCAGCCTGCTGCTTCCTCCAGACCTGCCCCTCCCATACACCATCAGGGCCGGGCTGGGGCTGCCGACCTGCCTCACCTCCTGCAGGTCCTCAAATTCTTGTCTCCTCTTGCCAGGAGTGCTCCCTTCCCCTCCCTTGGTGAGATCCACCTTCCTTCAGAATCCAGTCAAGGGTGACCTCCTCCCCGAGCCTGCTTGGGGCCCTCCCAGCTGAGCCAGGTGCGACTGACGCCAGCAGACACTGGGCTTCCCATGTCACGGCACGCGTTGAGACTGGCACCGGTCTGTGCGCCCCAAAACGAGGTGCCTCCTTGGAGAGAACTGGGTCAAAGCCAACCTCTCCTCCTGGCACCTGGCCAGTGGCCTTTGTCATAGTGGGGGGCTTTGGATGTGAGGGTCTTCCTGCTCAGGCTCTACCTGTCCCCTGCCTGCTGTTTGTCAGGCCTTGTGTCTAGCCTCACACCTCCTGCAAATTCTTTCTCCCCTTCTACGTCAACTGCACTTGCTACTTGTCAGTTGCCGACACCTAATCTGTCCCTTGGGGGGGGGGACTGGTTTGGCTTATTAGATAGAACAGTGTATAAAAATGGAATAAATCAGATCCCCAGGGACTTACTGATGGAAAGACACTGGGCATTCCATGCTTGGGCTTTGTGACATTTCTTTGGGCCATTGGGTTAAACTAATTTGCTTAAAGCCACATTGCTAGTGGAGGTAGGGAGCTGGGACTGGGAACAGGGGAGTCTGAACCCTCCCACCAGTGCTTTCCGAGATCCCCTTTCCTGCCCCTCCCATTTTGGAGCTGTTCACATAAGCACAGTGACTGCTTTCTGAGAGCCGGGTAGTACCGGCTGCTTCACGCGATCTCTGACTTAATGTCTCCTTTCTTCACCTGCTACACAGGGATGGGGGGGCCTACAGGCAGAGTCTGGCCAAGTCTCCCCAGGACTGGCCTGTCCACTGCTCATGTTATCGCCCCTGGCCTTTCAGACCTTCTCCCCAGACTTGGTGCCCCTAGCTCGGCACCCTCCCCCCCACCAAAACACACACTCTTTGCCGCTGCGGGAACAGAAGGGAGCTTCTACCTCTGTGGTCCCCAACCCCCTGGGGCTGAAGCCTGATACTGGTCTGTGACCTGTTAGGAATTGGCAGGACATCACCCCCCGAGCTCCATCTACCCCCTTGTCCCCTGTCGCTCCCTGCCCCAGCTCCCAGCCCCTCCAACCCCTGTCCCCCACCAGTAGACAAATTGTCTTCCCTGAAACTTGGGAACTGAGCTGCGGTGGGCCAGCGAGCCATCGCTCGCAGCGCTGCCTGGGCTCTACCTCCCCCCAACCCCCCATCCGTGGAAAACCTGTCTTCCATGAAACCGGTCCCTGATGCCAAAAAGGTTGGGGACTGTTGCTCTGTCCAACAGCAAAGCAACCTCTCCTGACAAAGGCCTTCAAGCCAGGTTCCGCCAAGCCCTAGGGCTCCCCAAACCCCTTCGTCAAGGTCCCCCAGCCCCCCAAGCTGTGCTTTCCCCATTTGAGAAACGGCAGCACATGATTTCCAAATCACAGGGCCATGGGAGAGATTCAATAAAATAATACACAAAAAAACTGTCACCTGGCCTGCAGGAGGGGCTCAGCAAATGGGGATTTGTTCCCCAGGGTCTCCTGGGGAGTGAGGACTGACCCAGAACTTAGGCGTGGACACCCCAGGCAGTGTTCTTTCCAAAGCATGAACATCCCAGCTGCCCCTTACAACTATCTTCGCTCCCATTTCAGGGGCCAGTGTAGGGACACCCAAGGAGTCAGGGAATGAGGTGTGTCCCAAGGCCACCAAAATAGCTCATGTGGCTAAACAATGTCCCATGACAGAGGGATCAGCAGCCAGAGGTCTTTCCACACCCAATCCTATGATGGCTCCTGGATTTGATGGCTGTCCCACCCTTTCAGGGTAAAATCCAAACCCCTCCCACCATCCAGCAAGCTCTTCCTGATCAATTGGACCCTGGCGAGCCCCTACACTCACCCCTTGCTCTCTAAACCAACTACACCCATCTCCTTTCTGATCTTTACGCATGCCATCACCCCCACCACAGGGCCTTTGCACTGGCTATCACCCCACTTTTAGAAAGACCTCATTGCCAATGTCACCTCCTCCAAGAGGCTTTTCCTAACTGCTTTATCTCACCCCAGAAACACCTCGTTGCTCCATTCTCCCTGTTTATTTCCAACGCAGCACTTAGCTGGATCTGAAATTATCCTGTGAATTGCACGGTCTCCTCTACGTCTGTTTGAAGACCCCCGAGTCCCCGGTGCTCAGCACGCAGTAGGCGCTCAATAGATACCTGCTGAATAAATACTGAAGGAGTGAAATAGATATGTCACTACTCCTGTCTTACAAGTACGGAAACTGAGACACAGAGAAGCTAAGATGCTTGTTCCAGGCCACACGCTTATGAAGTGACAGATTTAAACTCAGACCGGTGGATGGCAGAATTCACTCCGTGAGCCCCACAGCTCGGGGACCCCAGGGGCCCAGACTCCCACGGGAACCTCGCTAACCCATGCGTTAGAGGAAAAGGAGGGCGAAGACTGCGGGGCAGAGGCGGGTTTCAGGATTACGAGTCCTGACGAGGGGCTGGTCTTCCCAGCACGGCTGTCAGAGCTGGAAAGAGAAACTGAACTGACCTCGCTGGGCTGGGGTCGTGATTCGCCCCAGCTGCTCACTTCTGGGCTACCAGGACCTGCCGCACATCTGGCTGTGGTCTGGCAAGCTGTGGACACAGGGCTGACTCATCTGCCCTGTGACAAGAAGTCACGTGTGCCTAGCACTTGCTCTGTGCCTGGCACTTTGCTCTGGGCTTTGCATACATTGCTGCTGTGTGCGGTACGAAAGGTCCGGCGCTCATTTTGCAGATGGGGCAAGTGAGGCCCCAAGAAGGCAAGTCGCTTGCCCAAGGCCCCGTGGCTGGGAAGCAAAAGGCCTAAGTGGGAACCGGGCCCCACCTTGCTGGGGAGTCTGAGCTCCTGAGGGCTTCACGCCTCCTGGCTGCCCCTGCGGGACCAGACGCTTGTCAATCAGCACATTTCCTTTCTCTCTTCTGGCATCTGGATTTGGTTTCATTTTAAACTCAGGACTTCAGAAAATGAAACCAAAGATAACTGTCACAGGTGGCCACGTGTGCCTTAGTTTATCCCCAAGAAGCTCTCCTCCTCCTCCTCCTCCCTCCCTTGCCATGCCTCCTCTGGCCTGTGCTCCCTGGGCGAGGGCTCCAAAAATGGACACGAGGGGTGAAGCCACGTGCCTGTGGGCTCCAACGTGCCGCCACACCCACAGGCACCCTCTGAAGAACAACAGCAGCAAACACCTCCTGAGTGCTTACTATACACCAGGGGCCCTTCTCAGCCCCGGACCCATGATCACCCATTTAATCCCCACCACAACCCTAGCAGGTCCTAATATTATCCCCATTTCACAGATGAGGAAGCCAAGGCAGAAAGGTTAATCACATGCTCAAGGCCACAGACTAGAAAGTTGCAGAGTTAGAACTGGGTCTGAGTCCAAAGTCTGGCTTTTAATTACACACACACACACATATATACCTTTTATTTTTCTTGGAGATAGAGTCTCATTCTGTCACCTGGACTAGAGTGCAGTGGCGTCATCATAAGCTCACAGCAACCTCAAACTCCTGGGCTCAAGCAATCCTCCTGCCTCAGCCTCCCGAGTAGCTGAGACTATAGAGGTGACCCGTTGTGCCCTGCCTACTTTATATTTTATCCATCACCCAGGACAGGGTGTGCCCCTAGCAGTGGTCAGTCAACATCTCTAGAATGACCACAGCACCTGCCCCCTGGAGCACACATGGCTGTGCGGCTTCTCTCTTACCGCCTGGCACACGTGTGCACGCGCATGCACCCAAACAGCCACATCAGCGACTGTCATAGCCACACGCACAAACTCAGGGAGCTGATGGGGTTCTAAGCCAGGCAGATTCTGGGCCACCCCCTTGTGTTCACGGGCAAACGCAGGAACCTGGGCTCTGCCTGGGGGCGCCCTGACGTTCTGAGGCTGAGGACGCGGGAAGAGGGACCTGGCACCACGACTTGGGGCAGAGGAGCCGTCTGGGCTGCATCCTGAGAGCTGTCTGCAGAGGGCAGTGTGTGCCGGCGTAAGACCAGTCACCAAGCCCCCGCCAGCCTGGCGAGTCTTTTGTGTGCCCCCTGGTTTCTGGGGCTCCCTACCGGCCTTCATTCACAAATACACACACCAGGCGGGACCTGCTCCATGGCCTTCCATGACAAACAGAAGCGCTAAATCACACGTGTACAAATTACAGCCCTGACCGCCGACCCCGCACCATCCCGAGCCCAAATACGTGTGTGGGGCGGGGAGGGCGGGGCTGAAGGGTAGGTGCTGGATGGAGGGGTAGGTAGGGGGAGGGGGAGAGGAGGGCCAGGAAAGTAGGTTCTTTGATCACCACATCTGCAAATGCACCGTTTTTTCATGGGTCTCCAAAGTGCGTTTGGAGGCGCCCGGCTGCTCTTTCTCCCCAAAATGAAAACCGGGAGGGTGAGAGCGGGGTCCGGAGCTCCTGGTCCGCCAGCCACCGCAAATCACAGCCCCTCCCCAGGCCCGCTTCCCCAGCTGTCGCAGTGGGAGCGCGGGGAGGGCGGCCGAGGCCGCTGGGGACCGTGAGCGCCCCGCCCGGTTTCCGAGGAACTGGGCCCGGCGTCGAGGCGCCCCTCCCGCCCCGCCGAGGGTTCCTCTGAAGCCTGCGGTCAGGCGGCCGCTTCCTGGGAAGCCCAAGCCAAGAAACGCAGTCAGCAGTCGCCGGCTCCAGGGCTGCGCGGGGCGGGAGCCGTCCCGAGGGGACCTCCTGGGGATTCCTGGAGGGACCGGGCTCCGGGGCAGGAGGGGACAGCTCTGCCCCAGATGGGTGGGGAGGGGCGTGTGTCGGGGCCAGTCCAGAGCTTCCCCAAGGGCTTGCCTGCAGAAATCCGGGACCGAAGGGCACAGGGGCAAAAGTGGGGTCGCCAGGTCCGAAGGGGACGTTCAGGAAGTGGCCGGAGGTTCAGGGCCGGGCCAGCGCCCCTGGCTGCAACGGTGCTAGGGCAGGTGCGAGGCGGAGTCGGGGCGCAGGGCCCCCCAGCCAGAGGATCCCGGGAAGCGTAAACAACAGCCGGCAGGAACCGGCGCCACGAGGGAAAGAGAAACCGAAAGTGGTGCTGGGGGCGTGGCCGTCCCGGGGCGTGGCCTGAAGGGGGCGTGGCTCCCACGCGCCTCTGGCTTAAAAGACTGGTGCAGGGGCGGGCGGCGAGCAGAGTGAGCTGCGGCCGTGGCAGCTGCACGGCTCACGGCCCCGGAGCATGCGCGAGAGTCGCCCCGGAGCCCCCCGCCGCCCCGCGCCCCGCCGCCAGGTGAGCCGGGCACAGGGCAAGGAGGCGGGAGGGAGAAGGGAGGAAAGGACCGGCGGCCAGCAGCCGGAGCCGGAGCCGGGCCGGCTCGGGGACTGCGTGGTGGGGTCGCGGCCGCCACGCCTCTGGCCCCCCGGCCCCACCCAGGCCGCCCCCCGCGCGCGCGGGGTTCCCGCAGCGCAGTCTTTCTGCCGCCTGTGCCCAAACCGCCCGGACCCGGCGCTGATCCCGGCCTGGCCAGCAGGCGGCGGCCGCGGGGCGGTGAGCCGCGGGCCTGACGGCCGGAGCCGGAGCGGGCTGCTCCTGGGCACCTCTCCACGCCCCCCTCTCCGCTCCCCGGAGGTGGACTCCACCCCCCGAGCCCCGCCGCCGGGAAGGGCTCCGCGGACCGAAGAGCCCATTTTCTAGATGAGCCCGCCGAGGCTCGGAGGGGCCGCGCGCACTTGGTGCTCCGCCCGCGCTGCCTCGCGGCCGCTCACCTACCCAGCCCCGGCCCCCGCGGGGCGCTGCGGCTCACTGCCTCTGTCTCCCCATCAGCGCACCCCCGGACGCTATGGCCCACCCCTCCGGCTGGCCCCTCGAGTAGGATGGTAGCACACAACCAGGTGGCAGCTGACAATGCAATCTCCACGGCACCAGAGCCCCGACGGCGGCCAGAGCCTTCCTCCTCTTCCTCTTCTTCCTCCTCGCCCGCGGCCCCAGCGCGCCCGCGGCCCTGCCTGGCGGCACCACCACCGACACCGGCACCGGCCCCCGGCGACACGCACTTCCGCACATTCCGCTCGCACGCCGATTACCGGCGCATCACCCGCGCCAGCGCGCTCCTGGACGCCTGCGGCTTCTACTGGGGGCCCCTGAGCGTGCACGGGGCGCACGAGCGGCTGCGCGCCGAGCCCGTGGGCACCTTCCTGGTGCGCGACAGCCGCCAGCGGAACTGCTTCTTCGCCCTGAGCGTGAAGATGGCCTCGGGCCCCACGAGCATCCGCGTGCACTTCCAGGCCGGCCGCTTCCACCTGGACGGCAGCCGCGAGAGCTTCGACTGCCTGTTCGAGCTGCTGGAGCACTACGTGGCGGCGCCGCGCCGCATGCTGGGGGCCCCGCTGCGCCAGCGCCGCGTGCGGCCGCTGCAGGAGCTGTGCCGCCAGCGCATCGTGGCCACCGTGGGCCGGGAGAACCTGGCGCGCATCCCCCTCAACCCCGTACTCCGGGACTACTTGAGCTCCTTCCCCTTCCAGATCTGACCGGCCGCGCCCGCCGTGCACGGAGCATTAACTGGGGCGCATTGTTATTTTCTATTATTAATTATTATTATTTGACTGGAACCACATGGGTGACCTCCCCGCCTGGGTTGGAGGGAGCGGGTGTGGGGGCGAGTCGCTTCCCGCTCTCAGCTGGAGACGAGGCCGCAGACCCCTCCTCACCTCTTGGGGATGCTTCCCTCTGGTGTTCCGTCTGGGTCCCCCTGGTCATTGTAGCAGCTTAACTGTATCTGGGCCAGGACCTGAACCCGCTCCTCCTACCTCCTCATGTTTACATACACCCAGTATCTTTGCACAAACCAGGGCTTGGGGGAGGGTCTCTGGCTTTATTTTTCTGCTGTGCAGAATCCTATTTTATATTTTTTACAGCCAGTTTAGGTAATAAACTTTATTATGAAAGTTTTTTTTTTAAAAGAAAAAAAGGTTTCTAGAGCGTGTGCTTTGGCCAGAAGTTTCTCTTGGTCTGAAGGGAGAAGGTCCTAAGACGGACCAGCTCAGCTGGCTGCAGTGTGGGGGCATGTTCTGTGGCTGGGCACCCTGCACAGTTCCACCTGGGACTGTCGGGGACCGAAACCAGGGGCCTCGTTTGGGTGTGTGCCGGGTGAGATGGGAGCTCACATTTGAGCACACACTGTGTGCCAGCCCCTATTCTTTGCTTTCTGCGCTTAAATTTACTTAATCGTATAGAGATGCACCCTTGGGAAGTCCAGGCTCTTACCTATCTTACAGAAGAGAAAACCCAGTGATGGGTACATTTGCACGCACACCCGAAGACACCCAAGCCTTTTTTTGGCTGTCCACCCAGAATCTGTTTCAAATGGATGACAGAGAGGAAACTCCTTTGCTTCTATGACCACAACAACTTCCAGGAAGAGCGTGGGGGCGCGGTGGGGGCTTGGTGAGCGTTTGGAAGTGGCACATTCTGAAACGCCATCAAGGGAGACGTTTCGCATGGGATGGGGATACAGGGCTGGGGCTGACTTCCTTTCCCCCCACCCTGTTCTGCCTTCTGTACTTTTTGGTGAACACATAGCTTGGAGCCAGAGAGAGGCTCTGTGGTCTGTGGTGGCAGGAGGGCCCTGCTGGTGGCTGTGGGCAATTCCCTTTGCCTCCCTGGGCCTCCACTTCTACCTCTAAAACGGACAACTTTCTGTGCATGATGGGGTGGGGGGGAGGTGATGTTTTCAGGAGCCAGGGGAGGAAAGGGTCACTCCAGGGTGCTTCTGGGGCAGGCCCATGGCACCAGAAAGTGCCCAGGACAGGGTTTGATGGCTGCTCCTGTATCTGTGGCCGGTGTGACCGATGGCCCATGCTGGGAACTCACTGCTGAACACGGTGAATTGAGTTATTTTCAGGCTCAGGGTTAAGCAGCCTTGTGGACATGTCACACTTTATCTTCAGAAGCGAGAAGCCCTGGACACACTGATAATGGAGTGTGCTTATGTTTAATACTACCTTTCAGACTCGAAAGTGGAGCATAAAATTAACTGGATGGTCCAAGAGCTGGTCCAGGCTCGTCTTGGGGAGTAAATAGGTTCCAGGCCTCAAGGGCGAGGCTGGCCAGAAGAGATTTAGGGTCTCAGAGCTGTGGCAGCATCACCCTTTGTGAGGTGGGGTGGGAGGGAAGGAGGTGATGTCCTGTCTGTACTCAAAAAGAGTCTCTGCTTTTTATTTTTAGCCACTCCCTGCCCTTCCCTCTCCGCTGTGTGGATTAAGTCCTGTCCTTGTTCTTTCTTTAGCTGCTCCTGCCACCCCTCGCCCCAGCCCTGGCCAGTGCCTGGGAAAATGGAAAAATCCCAGAAGGCAATGTTCGGGGTCAGGTTATAATGTCGGTTATAGCCGCTGGGCCCCGTGCTACCCTGTTGAAGCCTCGCAGCCACCCTGCGAGTTAGAAACTCCTCCCCCACTTCATAGGTGGGAAAACAGGCCCAGAGAGGCCAAGCAGGGCACACAGCAAGTGGCGGGGCCAGATTTTTCAGACCCATTCAGGACTGCTTCAGAGGCTGGGTCCCCCCAGGCAACACCGGGCTCTGATGCCACAGTGACAGCTGCAGCAGCTGTGATGTTTACATGTGGCACTCTGCAGGTGCCGGTCCCAGCTCCCTAGTCACTAACTCAAGCATTCAGCCTCACCTTGGCCTTGCAGTTCAGGTGCTGCCAACGACCCGTTTCACAGATGAGGAAATAGGTCCTCCTGTAAAGAGAGGTGAACTGGCAGGCAGCTTGCGGTATGTTAAGGGTTTTTTCCTTGTTTGAAAAAGGTGTAAAAATCCTATTTTCATTCCACAAGTGATGGATACCCAAACCCACTCCCCTTACAAAACCTGAAGCGGAACCTCTAAGAATAAAGGCTCTAGTCACACTCCACAGCTGGCCCCTTCGTCCCTTCAAGAGTCATTTTGGGGGAAAAAAAATCTATACTAACTTACAGTGACCTTAAAAGCCCCCAGGAAATGCAATCCAGGCCCTGTGTGACAGAAATCGTGTGCGGCGCCACTGCAGGGGGGAACGACTGTGTGTGTGCGTGTGTGTGTGTGTTTGTATGTGTGTGCACGCTCCCACCATGTGGCTTCCCGGGTGCAGATTCTCTGTCTTTCAAACCTCAGCTTCATGATTCAGCAGCGCTGACGTCAATTTACAAGAATGAAAAGTGAGAGGAGAGTTTGTGTGCGCGAGGCCTGCGTCGGGGCGGCGCGCGTAGGCGACCCGAGGCAGCCTGGGGCGGGCACGGGAGCAGCTCTTTGGAACGACAAGGACTGCGTGCAGGTGCGCGAACCACCCTGGACCAGCATCAAAGCCACCCCTGCGCGGGGGACTCAGATGAGGAAACGGAAGCTCAGAGGAGTGCAGTCACCTACGCGAGGTCACACAGCTCAACAGTGACTTGCACCAGGTCCACCCTGCTCTAAACAGGACAGGTTTCTGAAATAGCGGGGGAGGGGGAGGGAGGAATCCTGTGACCATACGTATTCCTACGTCTCACGGCAGCCTCCTGAGCAGGTGCCGTCACTGTCCCGGGAGCAGAGAGCCGAGTCTCTTCTCTCACCTGACGGGCAGAGAGCACTTGGCACAGAATGTGGCATGTGGCAGGTGCTAAATGCACCCCTGAATGATGAGACGCTCAATAAGTGACAGCTGAGGTTCCGATACCATGCACTGCCTGAGCACTTGCTGTGACTCTGAGCCCAAAGGGTACAGGAATGAAGGAAATAGCTTCTGGTCCCTGCGCATGGGATTCACAGAGCCTTGGCCAGTACATAACTATATATGAATAAAGGCACAAGAACATTCTAAGAACATGGCGACAGCGTTCAGGTGAAAACTCAACGGGGTGGTCGGGCAGCGGGTGGGGCTAGTTTAGAGAGAAAGGACAGGAAAGTTCCCCCGAGGTGACACTGAAATTGTGCCCAGAAAGACAGGCAGGAGCCAGCCCGGTGAGGGCGGGAGGTGGGTGCTGGGTGAGGGCCGAGTAGAGGGAGAGGGGGTGGAAGGGGTGGGCAGGGGCCAGAGCACTCGGGCCCTGCAGGCCAAGGTGACAAGTGTGGATTGGAAGTTTGATGGGGAGCTTGGGGGGGGGACCCGATCTTCTGGCCGCAGGGTGACATGGCTGAGGCTTCCTGCGCATGTGTAGGTTTGGGGGGGAGTAGTTCATTCTCCGCCAGACCCCTAAGCACCAGCCCATCGGGCCCCAGCAAGAGGAAGCCCCAGGACCTGCCCCAGAATGCCGGCCGGGTAGGCCAGGCTGCAGCCGGAAACCTGGGTCTCAGCAGAGACGGCCCGTGTGCGGCCCCAGAACCCAGTGAGCTGCTTGGGGGCAGTGCTCGCTCGCTCGTGCAGGGCAGGGCGCACCTCCACTTTGGGGAGGGCCACATGGGACCTGACAGGTGGGTGTGGCCAGGCCCACTGGATGCCTGCTTGGCAGCCCCTCACCTGGCCTCCCACTGCCGTCACCCAGAGCCTCCCAGGGCTCAGAGCTTTCCAGGAATAATTTGGTGGCTTGCGGCGGGTTGTGGTGGTGGGGTCTCAAGGTCCCTCAGAGAGGGAAGTTCAGTTTTCATCAAAGCAAATTCACATGTGACAGCAGTGCCCAGCGTGGGCGCTCAGACTGCCTCTCTCAACCCTGGTCCTGGCCCGGGACTCAACACATCCCTCATGGGAAACGGTCCCGGGCTCTGCAATGGACACGTGGCCCCGTGCAACCGCACCTGCCCGCCTCCTCTCCCTGTGCCCGCGCGGGTCCAGCCGGCCACCCTCAGTCCTGCCATGGCTCAGGAGCGGGCCCTGCTCCCCGGAAGCCCCAGGGGTCTGGCCGAGACGCTGTGCCCTTTGTGCCCGGGCAGTGGAGCCGCCGGGCTGGTTAGGGTTGGCACAGCCCCTGCTCAGCTCCCGTGCTCTAGGGCCACCATGTGCAATGCCGGTGACGTGACTGCCCCACCCCGCTGCCAGCCCCCGCCCCCAAATGCTACTTGGCCCCTCTCACCTCTGTGGGGTTCCGGGTCCACCCAGTGCGTCCTGCCGGCTGGACTCCAGGCTCTTGCAAGACCACGAGGCCCACGGAGCGCATGTCCCAAGCACCTGCCCGGTCAAGGCTGCAATTGCGAGCCCTCCCCCGTGCTCCCACCCTTTGCAGGCCACCCTGCCTCCCCACTGCACACAGCCCCAAGTCTCAAACCTTTTCCTCACCTGGAAATGCTGCCCATAACTACCCACCTGGGGGCTGATAACTACCCACCCCGGGCTGGGCTGGGCCAAAGTTAAACGAGAGGGTGCCCGAAAGCGTGAACACGTGATGCTGACGCTAATTGGCATCGGCCCGCTCTGCGTCTGGGCTCTCGCACAGCTGCTCAGTTAACACGCTGACTGCCACGTGAGTTGTATTTAACTCACGCTAGTTTCGAGCCCAGGGCCTCGTGAAGCAAAACCCTGCAGTTGCTTCGTGAAAATCGTACTTGTTGATGTTCTTATTGTTACAATTAATATTGACAATTTAATTCTGAAAACATGGCTTGTGTTGCATATAACTCACGCACAGAAAACAATAAAAGATAGCAAATTAGAAAGGATTGTTTTGTTTTAATAAAACACTGTGGTCCCAGGGAAAATGTTTTTTTCTAGTGTGGAGTCGATGTGTTAAACATAAAATAATATACCAGATAATCTAATGTCAGGTGATATACTAAACTAATCCTTATTATCATGTCAAGTTTGCAAAATCAATAATACTATTCAATTTCACAGGCTGATCCAGGGG
>CAUYPO010146208.1:0-43219 GCA_963574435.1 Cheirogaleus major | reverse complement strand
TAAGCTCAATCCAGGATAATATAAGTGGTGCTAGCTCGCTGTCATTTCTTAGAATTGAGTAATATTCCATTGTAAACATATATCAAATTTTAATAATCCACTCATGAATTGACGGACACTTGGGTTGTTTCCACGTCCTTGCAACAGTGAATTGTGCTGCCATAAACATTCAGGTGCAGATGTCTTTGTAATAGAATGTCTTATGCTCTTTTGGGTAGATGCCTAATAATGCTATTGCTGGATCAAATGGTAATTCCATTTTTAGTTGTTTGAGGTATCTCCAAATTCTTTTCCACAAAGGTTGCACTAATTTGCAGTCCCACCAGCAGTGTAAGAGTGTTCCTGTCTCTCCGCATCCTTGCCAACATTTATTGCTTTGGGTTTTCTTGATATGGGCCAATCTCACTGGGGTTAGATGATATCTCATTGTGGTTTTGATTTGTATTTCTCTAATGATTAGAGATGTTGAGCATTTGTTTATATGTTTTCAGGCCATTATTCTGTCTTCTTTGGAAAAGTTTCTGTTCATTTCCGTTGCCCATTTCTTGATGGGGTTGTTTGATTTTTTCTTGTTAAATCTTTTGAGTTTTAGATAGATTCTTGTTATCAGACCTTTATGAGAAGTGTAGAAAGCAAATATTTTCTCCTATTCTGTAGGTTGTCTATTCGCTCTCATGATAGTTTCTTCGGGTGAGCAGAAGCTTTTTAGGTTTACAATGGAATATTACTCAATTCTGAGAAACAACAGAGAGCTAGCACCGCTTATATTATCCTGGATTGAGCTTAAGCCCATTATCCAAAGTGAGGTGACACAAGATCAGAAAAATGGGCTCCACATGTACTCACCGTCATGTTGGTATTGACCAATTATCAATATGGTGCTCTAAGGGTGGTGGTGTTCACCAGAGATTCAGGGAGTGGGGGGGTAGGTCCACATCTGAGGGATGCGGCGAACAGTGTGGAGGGGAAGGGCATACTTCTAACCTTTGCTAGGTAAAGGCAAAGCTATAAAATCTAACCAAAATGTTATATAAAAAAAAGCAAAAAACATTTATCGGGTGTTGGGCAGGTGGGGAGGGAGGGGATGGGTTTATATATACATTATAAGTGCAATGTGCATTGTTGGGGGGATGGACACGTTTGGAGCTCTGACTCAAGGGGGGAGGGAAGGCAATAGCAATGCATGTAACCTTAACATTTGTACCCTCATATTATGCTGAAATAAAAAAAATAGAAAAAAAAAAGATTTTTATGTGAGGGAGGCTTCACATAAAAAAAGATTCATATCCCAAAATTCAAAAGATATGTGGAGGTGTTCTAAGTGGGTAAACAAGTGACATGTAGTTAGAACATGGCGTGTTCTATTTGGAGAAATGCAAATGGTGGCATTTACAGGTGCATCAATACAAACAATTGCTGAAAGACTAGATTAATAAAGCCAGAGGTAGGTTTCAAGATGACTGACTAGATGCAGCTAGAATGTGCCTCTTCCACAGAAAGGAACTAAAATGGCAAGTAGATAGTCACACTTCAAATTTATTGTCTAAGGAAGAACACTGGAATTCCACAGAAAAATGATGGGAAGCAGTGAAAGCAAAGAAAGAGAGGGAAACAAGGCAGTTTTCTTGGCTGGGATTAGCTGGGGGCCAGTAGAAACTTCCAAATGCAGGGAAATAATAAGTGAGAGACAGCCAGGGGTCCACATTCCTGTCATGGACTTTTCCAGTCCTAGCTATGGGAGAGCCCCTTAACCCGTGCAGGCCTTGAGACTACCATAGGGAGCTGCTTAGAGACTGCACAGAAGCTTTGCAGAAAGGGAGCTCATGGTGAGTCCCACAGACTTCTGAGCCCTGAGCAGCTGCAGCTTGGCACCATTCTGTGAGCCAAGACCCCAAAGGACTGAGTCCTGCCCTGGGGCCATTGCCTCCCCTGGCATTACTGGGCCTAGAAGGAGAGGGGAAGCCAGGTATTTTCTTCCACCCCAAGGACAAATCACACTGCCATTGCTGTGAGCCGCTGTGGGATTGATGTGCAAGCAAACTACGTGCCCCATAGCTACCTGCCTAGGCTGCTCTCACCTAGAGCCAAACAGGCTCTCTTGCCTCCTGGTATTAGTTCACAGGTCTCCCCTCTGTACGCCCAAATAACACGATCAAATCCTGAGGGTATGGGATTTGGCCTACAGGTTTGTTTCCAGGTCCCTGAAGATCAATCCCTAACCATGCTGGTCCCAAGTCGCCTATGAAGTTTTCAAACTGGGTTGAAATCCCTCCATTTTTGGGTGTGCCCTGTTCTCATGGAGCAGCTAGGCAAGCAGCACTGGGCAGGACTGGAGAGCAGGGAATTCACAGTCTGAGCACTTCTTACTCCTCTGCAGGTCTTTAAGAGGAAAGGTTTAAGCTCCTCTCTCTGTGGAATCCCTGGTGCAGTGTATGCACCAACAGGGGGAAGCAGCACCTGCTGAGAACTCTGTCTCACTTACTTGTCTCAGCAGCCAAAGACTTGAGAGGAAAAGGAGAGAAAAAGAGTCTGGAGGGAGGAAAGCTAGCACTCTGGTCATCTCTGCCTCTCTGTCCAGAAAGCAGCCTGCCTGGACTGTCCAGGATCAGGGGTCACACAGATCCCCTGGGACCCACCAGCCCCCTGTGACTCCTGTAGTGTGGGCCAGCATGGGAAATGTTTGTGTGGGAGCAAGATGACAACTGAGGGGCTAAAGCCCCCTGGGGAGGACAAGGGCCCATGGTGGGTGGAAAAGCCATATGGCGCCTACCGTCTGTGCTCAGGTCTGTGGTGACAGGAAGCATCCCAAAGGGGCTGGAGGGCTGGTGCTTTGTCCTCAAGAAGCTCCTAGTTTATTGGCAGCAGCAGCTTTTGGGCTCATAAGGGCAGAAAGTCTCTCTAGCGCTTGGGAGCCTTCTGACTGCCAGAGATGTGAGGGAGGGAGAAACAAACTGTTCTCTCTACCCATTTTGCTGGACTCCAAGCCTCTCTGGGGTTGACCTCTGCCAAAATCTTGCTCCTTCTTGTTCTGCTTTGTAGTTTCTTCCTGTAGAATCTCTTGTAGGTTCTGGTACGTTTCCCTCGGAATTACACCTAATCTATGATTCTTTGTTTGTTTTTTCTTTTTCCTCTAAAAGTTTTCCCTCTTTCTGAGATGATCTGGCAGCTGGTGTCTCTGTTCAGCCATCTTGTCTCTCCTGAAATTGTTTATTTTTAATAAGAGAAAACTGTGGCCTAGCTGTTAATGCCAGGGCAGACAGCTGTCAGGAGCTTTGTCCTTTCTTTATCAAAATTTTCCTTTTGGCCAGGGAGGGGAAGTTAGGTTGCAGGACATTAATTTGTGATATCTACATCTTCACCATTGCCAACAGTGAGGTTGCTCAGGAAGGTGTCTACATTTTGTGGTTTGTATTTGGGTTCCATTTAATCCCTTTTTATCCGTTTTGCAAGCTGTATTTTTTAGTTACCTGGTGTGTCAATGACTACAGAATAACACTCAAGAATTCTGGACAGTATTCATGCATCAACTGTAGCACAGACAATTGCCAGGAAACAAGAAAATGTGCTATATAACCAAACTCGGGAAATAAAAACATGTCAAAAATTCAGAAGGGGATTTCTAAGTATAGAATTGTAGAAACTATTAATAAATAAAATTTTACTTTAAAAATATTAAAAAGGTAACTTAGCATGAAAGTCAGAAAAATAATACATAAAACTCAGTCACAATAATTACAGAGCACAAGAGCAATAGAAGAAAGCAATGATATCTTAGTATAAGTGATATACAATAGAGCTATAGAGATACATTATACTTGGAGGAATGGTCCAATGTTCTTTATGATGTCTACTGAGTTTTCCATTCTTTTTCCATCCTTCCTGTGTCTCTTTACTCTACAAATCTGTTATCTGATATAGCTTGAATGAACTAAGCACTGGTATATTCCCAGTGCTTAGAAGATAGTGCATAACAGTGCTCAATAAATACTGAAGGGAAGAATTAATAAGTGAATGTGTCTATTGCTGAAAGCTGAAAGAGCCTAAAGCACAACCCAGTACCATGATCTACGCTTACACATGACCTTTTCACGAGCACTCCTTCATGTCCATCTCCAGGAACAAAATCTTTGTCCAGATTATGAGAAATGAAATAAACAATTGTGATCTCATTATCATGGAACTGCCTTTTAACGTGTTCTCAAACTTACAGTTACAGTTTTTCAGTGATTCAAGTATGAATTCTAGTTTCAGAAACCAATTACCATTTTCAGGCATCAGCAGTTATAGTTTAAGGCTACACTCTTTACCCTAGACATGTCTATCTTATTTTATGAAATTTTATAGTTATTTACCCAAAGACTTGAGTTTTTCCTTCTATCCAGGTTCTCAAAGCACCTCCATTTACCATTAAGAGATCAGGTCACCATCTCTGAGATAGGTTAAGTGAAACTCTGAATAAACACTCATATGCACAGAGTCACAAACTATAAAATACAATTCTTCACTTTTCAGTCTTTATGTTAATTGAAGTAAAATATCCTTAGAGCTACTGTGTAATACCCCATTAAAAGATGGTTTCAAGCAGTGAGATTGACTGTCCCTTAGTTCCATAATCGCAAAATGTCAGAGATATAATGAGTGAAAGACATTATATGGTCTCACCCATTCATTATCCAGCTGAAACAAACAAACAAAAAAAGACTTTAAAATTAAGTGACCTGAGTTATGTTCCAGGCATTTCTTTTGGCCTGATAACAATAATCCTGCCTGTCTTGTCTTTCTGAATTAATTCCTTCCCTCTCTCCTTGCTGCAATGAAAATGTTGTGCCACTCACGTGTCTTAAGTAGCTTGTCCAGACTTTGCTTACTGTAGAGGTTTGATACCACTGTCTAGTTTAGCATGATACAGCACTTTGTGCATGAGATCTCTCTCTATGTGTTGTGGTAATGATTAAATGAGTCAATTAATGAACACCTCTTTGAAAATTATCTGACAATGAGTAAATAGTAAATACTAGTCATCATTATTACCAATTCAGGATATGAAATACCTATACTCTGTCTATAAACATTTACTGTGCTATGAATCATCACTCAATCTCTGCACATAAAAAATAGATCATTCTTGCTTTTTATGAAACAACTCTCAATCTATTGGAGGTGCTAGATAATAAACAGGTATGTTCCAATTGTCATGACATGTTTTATTTCATGAAAATACACAAATTATTATAAAAATCCAGAAGGAATGTGAGTGGTGAGAGAATGGGCTGTGACTTCAAAACCCACCAGCTTTTTATTCCTAGAAATATAGAGTTGTTTTTCTTGGGCCAAATATGCTGAAAAGGGTTTGTATGGATGCTGTAGAAAAGTTATGTCCATTTAGATCTCTTTGCTTTCCCCATTTTTAAGTATAGTTGTCTTTAATTTTTCCAATGCATGCATTTAACGCACCAGATAGTGTTATAATTCTTGTTTCAACAGCCAAAAATATTTTTTAAGAATCATGAGAAGAAATATAGTCTATTATATTTAACTCTACGTTTTATCAAGTCTAATCTTCTTTCCTTTGTGAACTTTCTAACATCTGCTTCTTTTAGTATCTGAAAAATGTCGTACCATTTTCTTCTGCCCTCCATAGTTTTAGATGAGACGTTCGCTGTAATGGAAATTG
This sequence comes from Cheirogaleus major, assembly GCA_963574435.1. Taxonomy (NCBI): domain Eukaryota; kingdom Metazoa; phylum Chordata; class Mammalia; order Primates; family Cheirogaleidae; genus Cheirogaleus; species Cheirogaleus major. The sequence continues at coordinate 37,545 of CAUYPO010146208.1, read as the reverse complement.
GTGTTTCCTTATAAGTAATGTGTCATGCCCCAGTGGCCACTTAAAAATTTTATTTTGTCTTTACTTTTAAGAAATTTAATTATATATGGAATTAATTTTGTTATGCTGAGCTTCTTGAATCTGTAGGTTTATATCTTTTAAAAAGTTGAGAAGTTTTCAGCCATTATTTATTTTGTTGCATTTTTAGTTAAACTGTATTCACTCTTTCTGGGACTCAAATGATATGTTCTTTTCAAAAAATTAATTTATTCTGTTTTTTAGATTGGGTGAATTCTATTGATCTATCTTCAAGTTCACTGGTATTCTCCTCTGTGAATGCCACTCTCTATTATTGAGGCCTAGCAAGGATTTTTTTGTTTTTTAATTTATTTGCTGAGGCTTTCTAGTTGTTATTGTTTTGGTTTGTTTCTTACCTGTTGCAAGTATGCCCACAATTGCTACTGAAGCATTTTTGTAATTGTTACTTTAAAATCTTTGTCAGGTACTTCCAATGTCTGAGTTATTTCAGTGTTAGCTTCTGTTCATTTATTTTCTCATTCAAATTATGATTGACCTGGTTCTTGTTACAACAAGTGATTTACAATTGTATCCTGGACATTTTAGGTATTGTGTGAAATTACCCAAGAGGTTCTGTGACCTACTCCATCTTTTAAATAGATTAAATATAAGATTTAATTTGTCATGAGATTCTGGCCATAGTCTTTTTTAGCAGGCAGTTGCCCTGTTTATATTAATAATTGTAGTGCACAGGTCCCGGGGAAAGTAAATACTCAGCTTTCTGTTGTTCCCTGTTGACATCACCCCAGAAAAAGTAGAGCTCTGACTCACACTACCTCATTGCAGTCAGGTGGGGATGGAAGCTTAGCTTCCAGCTGAGATGGGATGGAGGAGGAATGAAAGTGATAATAGTCCTTCTTCATATTGCCTCATTCAGTCTTGCAGCTAATGAGTGTATATGGAGGTTCAGCCTTTCAAAAGTCCCATTAAAACCTGCTGAAACAGGGGTCAGGGAAAAGTGGAATGCTGACAAGTGTTCACGCTGCCTTATTCAGTCTCTGGGTCTTCTTGACATACCCTTGCAGGGGAATCAGAACACTGCCTGCTTCCACTAAGCAAGGGATGGATGATTAGTCCCCTGCTTGCTCGATGATACTGCCAGGTGAGAGACTGGATCACCATTACCTGGTTTCATAAGGAGATAGAGGGGGCTGGAAGACTGGCTACCTGTTCAATCCCACTGAAACCATAGAGGGGTAGAGAAAATTTTTATATCAATGTTTATCTGGAACAGAGTGAGTATTGCCAAAAAGGCTACTGTTGTTAGAAATGGTGATTTCCCCTGTTCTTCGGCTGGGGGAAGAGTCTTTTCTTAGAAATATTTTTGTCTATGCCTCTTGGCAGTTCCAGGTTGGAGGCTTCTGAAACTCACTGTCTCTAATATATGGAAGGCAAGGACTCACTGAATTCACTGCCATTTCATTCTTCACATTCTGAGACCTTTCGAATTTCTTCTCCCTTCCTTTTTCTTCTTTCAAATTTTCATCACCTTCTTATGTTAGTTTGTTGTGTGATGTGTTCATTTTTTTTTTTTTTTAGTAGTAAAAGGGAGGATCTGGGAAGAATAGAGATACTCTATATTCACCAGGTCTTTAGATTAAATGTCTACAAATTACTCAAGGCAATTAAAGCACTGAGGATTTATGATTATGTAGTATACACAAGGGATATACCTATACACAAGGGATAATAGCCCCTGTGAACACTGTCTTTCTCACTAATTATATTCCTTTGGTTCAGGAATATTCTGAATTCATTTTCATTATAAAATGAAGATGATGATACATATTAGATAGAAGTGAATTGAGTAGTCATGAAATAACACACTGAACACAATCATCAATGTATACCTTGTTCAGAAAGTATCCAGCCATTGTTAATATAACAAGAACAGTTATGTGGTTGGATACTTTCTGGACAGCCCTCATATTGCCTTACCTCTCTCACTCTCATGCTTCCTTCCATTATTTTTCTTCTCCCATCCTATACCTAACTTATTCTAATTTTGGAAAGCTAACTCTCTTCTTTCTTCTAGCCCTATATACTTATAGGGCTCAGAACACTCTTCCTCTGAGAAAATATCTCTGGAGACTCTATTGTTATCTTGTATGTTTATTATTCCAAGAGAATTAAGGGCAGTGCTCCAGATGGTGAGCATGTTTTCTTTTCTCTGTCATAGAACTTGTCACAAAATAGTTTGTCAAAAGAAAACTTTTACCATTAGACTCAGTTTTGTTGAAAAGGCACTGTCTTATCTGGGAGTTATTTCATTTGACGTCCAATCAATACTCATTATTAAATTAGTGTTTCATTTTAAGTCAGGTGACATTTTGAAAAAATAAAAAGAAAGAGTTTTAGGGAAACAAAACATGGATTGTGATGAAATAAAGAGAATTCTGGGTTTGATACTAGGGGAAATAGGATTATAGCTCACTCATGAAAACAGTGAACATGACTTAAGATGGTAGTGATGTAAGGTGATATCTGAGTAATGTTCTAGCAGAGTTTGTCCCAGGGTAGGTGTATATGTGTTTGCTCTGACCAATGAGAAATATGGATGAGATAGAAGAATGAATGTTTTAAGTAATGTTATTATGGAATTATCACAGGTTTTAAGCAACTCAAAGGAGAAACTTATTTTGAAATTACTTTTCGTGGTTAGCTAGTGTTCTTTTGATGTGGAAATGTTCTGAGATTTGGCCATATGTCATAGTTTGGGGCTCCAGAAAACCCCTAAAACATGACCTTCAATAGTAATGGCTATTTTGCAAGGAAGGCTCTGGATTGAATAACATCATGAAGTCATTGAGATAATTTCACAAGTATGCTGAAATGAGAAATATTGGTGAAAAAGATGATACATAACTTATTATGTCAGATGATATATACATAACTCATGATAATTACCTAAAATTTCATGTAAGGCAGCCTAAATCCATGTCATTGTGGTACAAAGTCTATCAATAAATAACACCTTGACAGTTTTTGAACTTCAATAGTCCTAAAAAAATTTCAATCAAAATAGTTCAAATTAAACACAATTTAAAATAAATTTGTAGCTCTATTATCGTTCATATTCAACCAAAGAAGGATTTTGTTTGCTTGTCTGTTTGTCCTTGTGAAATATTAATTGATTTTTTTCTTTAAAAACTGATTGAACAATGCATTCCATCACAACAGGTAAAAATAATCTATATAAGGCAGAGAGCTATGAAATAATATCGTAATATTAATATTATATTTTAATTTGACCCAGGCAAAGTTAATTTATACAGCAAAGTATTAGGCCAACAAATCAATTGGACTCAGAAAAGCATTTCTTATTTTCCTGATTTTAAGATTAATATTTGAGAATAAAAGTAATAGTGCTGCATTAATAATATATCATTTGTCCCAGAAAATAATTTCACCAATCTTGTCAGTACTTTTTTAATGCCTTACATTTATCTTTATGTTTAGATAATGAAATCCCTTACTCTCATGAAATATGTGTAACCTTTCAAATAATGCTACCCACATTTGATATAGTGTAAATATGAATTCGTATACATAAAGATACATAAATGCAAATATACACAGGGTTTTGATCTTCATTCAAATTTAGTTTTATGCATATGTTTGTATGTGCATATGTAAGCATGTACGTGTGAGACAGAGGGAGAAAGAGAGGGAAAATGAGGTGACCCACACAGACCCACTTTAATGTTTTATTTTATGCCATCACTACCAGTCAAATCATCCCTAATATGTACATAGCAGTTATTTATCTCTAAACTAGCACTTACGTTACTGCATGCTGATGGTATAGCCATTCCCATTGTCTTTCTTCATCACACAATGTATTCATTCCTCCTTTTCCACCTTCCATAATGATGCTTTCTCATCAAATCCTAAGTATAAATGCCAAAAGCCTATCTCATATATCTCTTTTCTATTCTTATTAATATTTTTCAAACATCAGTTCTGATTCACTACCCTTATTTGTATCAGTTCTCATAGCCCCATTGTTGAGAATACCAGTAACAAAACAAATTTGTATGAAAACTGGACACATTTGTGTTTCCTGTCTACTTGGCTGGGCATTGCCACCTCTGGTTGCTATTGGCTTTGTCACTGAAATATTTATTGTCTTGACACAGAGCACATAACATCTTCATCAGAAAGGAAGCTGTTTTTGAATATTCTCTGAAGTCTACAGAGTAATCCAATTGGAAGGTAATGATTGGGAATCATTAAATTTTCTCTTACATTCCAGGGCTGTTATGACTTTATCAGCTTTGTCACATAAGCACTAATGCTTTCTCCTTCAAACTAACTGTGGTTTGTGAAATCTCATTCTGACTGTCATTAAAGTAAAGTCATCACTGTTTCACTGAAAATCCTCACTGCAGAGTTCCCAGGTGCTTTCAAATTTCTGACTAGAATGTATGCTCTTCCTGTGATTAGACCGTAGGGCAGACTTAGCTTTACTTTGTCTAGGTTCAATCATTGAGCTATTTCCACTTAAATTTAGAAATCTGACACCAGAGCATACGAGAAAATCCTTATATCCACAAATAGATATGTTTCATGAGAACATTTTTAAGTAAATAAGTATAATAGGTTATTTTTATTATTTTCAAGGGCATTGGCCATATTAAACTAAAGAAAATATTAGATAGAATTTTCATCCACAGAGACCAGTGAGTTCTTTAATATGGACTTCAAGAGAACAATTTCTGGAGGTCCCGAAATATTTCTAGGGTCCTGATCTCAACTTCTAGGCCCCAAAAATGCTTTTTCAGTTTTCATAGGTGTGATTGTTTTAAGGATATATGACCATACAATATAGTATAGTCTATGCAATAACTCAACAAAAACAACATATTGTAAAATTCAGAAATTGAATTTTTGTATTAATAAAGTAATACAACTGGAAAACTAAACAAAATGTGCATGTTGGAGATGAATGTGTTATCTTCCAGTAAGAATATTTTAGTGGGAGGAAAATTCTAATCAATACATTGTATGTTGAGCACGGAATCATAGCAAGGAGAATCCCTTGAAGATATTAATGACTAATGTTATCAAGTCATTTGTAGTACATCTGTCTTCTCTGTAGGAACAGGTTCTACTCAGCAGATTGCATAACTGCATCAACTTATTATGAAATATCTGTCCTGGACATTGTTGTAGATACAATGACATATTCTAGCAGAATGCAACCCCTGTTTCTACGGTGCTGTGATAAATCCTCCTCTTTTGCCAGAAGTCTTTCCTGGGACACAGTCCTATGCAATAACCTTGTTTACTTTTATTATGCAATTTTAGTCTAAAAAGATAATTTTCTTAGGAAATTTACTTTTCAAAATCAGTTTAAATCTGTTTGACCAAATTACCTCAGATATAGCCTTATGTGTAAGATGACCATAATATTTATCATCAAAACTGGAACACTGGAACACTGACACTTATTTTGCTGGGACTACAACTATAACATTGGACATCACCAAGCAAACTGGAGTAAAAGATTATCTTACTGACAGAGAATCTTTATTTTTTCAGATGACTAATCTAATCTGTGAAACTTAGTTGTTCCCCTTTTATATTTCAACATTCTGGGATTAGACTTTTGTCACCCCTGACTTCTATAATGACTGTTGTTGTTTCCTCTATGGTTACTGTAGGCTCATTATTAACTACTACCCATTCCCTCTTTTCCTCACACCTTTCTGATTTGAAAGATTGCTTCAGACATTGGGACTCTAATGGAAAATAATAGTTGTTAGGCTGCATTAACAATTATAGTTGTTAGGCTGCATCCTAACAGCCTTGTTAAGATGTCACATTCTTTCACTTTCATCTGAAAAGTTCTTTTAAGAAAACAAATGTCCATTGATTTGGTAACCTGAGACTTTACTGAATTTGTTTATTAATTCCAGGAGTCTCTTGGTGGAATCTTTGGGGTTTTCTAAATATAAGATCATATCAGCAAAAATCAATAGTTTGACATCCTCTTTCCCAATTTGGGTACCCTTAATTTCTTTCTCTTGCCTAATTGCTCTGGCTATGACTTCCAGGACTATGCTGAATAGAAGTAATGATAATGGTCATCCTTGTCTTGTTCCAGATCTTCGTGGGAATTGTTTAAACTTTTCTCCATTCAGTATGATGCTGGCTGTAGGTCTGTCATATATGTCTTTTATAATTTTGAGATATGTTCTATGCCACATTGGTTGAGGGTTTTATCACAAAAGGGTGCTGAATTTTGTCGAATGCTTTTACTGTGTCTATTGAGATTATCATATGATCTTTGTTTTTGCTTCTGTTTATGTGGTGAATCACAAGTATTGATTTACATATGGTGAACTATCCTTGCATTCCTGGGATGAAGACCACTTGGTTCTGGTAGGTTATTTTTTTTGATATGCTGTTGAACTTGGTTTGCTATTATTTTACTGAGGATTTTTGCATCTATTTTCATAACGTACTTTGGTCTGCAGTTTTCTCTTTGTTGTGTCCTTTTCTTTTCTGGCTTTGGTATCAAGGTGAAACTGACCTCATAGAATGAGTTGGGAAGGATTACCTCCTTCTTGCTCTTATGAGATAATTTTTGCAGTATGGATACCAATTCTTTTTTATAGATGTGATAAAAAAAATTCAGGTGTGAATCAATCTGGTCTGAGGCTTTTTTTTTTTTTTTGGCTTGGAAAATTTTTTATTGCTGCTTCAAACTCATTACTCATTATTCGTATGTTCAGGAGTTCCATTTCTTCCTGACTGAGTCTTGGGAGGTTGTGTGTTTCCAGGAATTTGTCCATTTCCTCTAGGTTTTTGAGTTTATGTGCATAGAGACTTTCATAGCATTCACAGATGATATTTTTATTTCTGTGGTATCATTTGTAATATCTCTTTTCCATTTCTGATTGAGCTCATTGGGGTGCTTTCTCTTCTGTTCCTGGTTAATCTAGCAAGAATTCTATTAATTTTGTTTATCTTTTCAAAGAACCAACTTTTTATTTCATTGATCTTCTGTATTATTTTGTTGTTTTTGATTTAATTTACTTCTCTAAACTTAGTTTTTATTTTCTTCTACTGTGTTGAGATTGGTTTGCTCTTCCTTTTCTAGTTCCTTAAGACTTCTAATTTGTGATCTTTCTGTTTTTCTGATGTAGGTATCTAAGGCTATGAATTTTCCTCTTAGGACTGCTTTTGCTGAATTAACAGATTTTGATAGCTTGTATCCCCTTTGTCATTAACTTTGAAGAATCTTCTGATTTCTATCTTAGTTTCATCATTGATTCAATAATAATTTGGCATCAGGTTGTTTAATTTCCATGACTGTGCAGAATTGAGTGTTTCTCTTAGAGTTGATTTTTACTTTTATTCCACTGTGGTCTAAGAAGATATATGGTAGGATTTCTATTTTTTTGAATTTTTTGAGCCATGTTTTGTGGCCTAAAATATGATCAATCTTGAAGAATGTTGCAAGTGCTGACAAATCAGCATCATTCCTATACACCAATAACAGTCAAGCTAAGAGTCAAATCAAAAGCTCCATACCATTCACAACAGTTACAAAGAAAATAAAATACCTAGGAATATACTTAACCATGGAGGTAAAAGATCTCTACAAAGAGAACTACCAAACACTGAAGAATGAAATCACTGATGATACAAACAAATTGAAAAAGATCATGCTCATGTATTGGTGGAATCAACATTGTTAAAATGTTCATACTTCCTAAAGTGATTTATAGATTAAATGTAATCCCCATTTAAACACCAACATCATATTTCACAGATTTAGAAAAAATAATTCTATGCTTTGTTTGGAACCAGAAAAGAGCCTGAATTGCTAAGGCAATCTTAAGCAAAAAGAACAAATTTGGAGGCATCACATTACCAGAATTGAAACTATACTACAAAGCTATAGTAACCAAAATAGCATGGTATTTGCAGAAAAATAGAACATAGACCAAAGGAACAGAACAGAAAATCCAGACATAAAACCATTCACACACAGCCAACCAATCTTTGACAAAGCAGATGAAAATATACACAGGGGGAAAGAATCACTATTCAATAAATGGTACTGGGACTACTGGAGAGCCACATGCAGAAGAATGAAACTGGAAACATATCTCTCACCACTCACACAAATTAATTCAAGATGAATAAAATACTTAAATGTAAGGCATATAACCATAAGAATTCTAGAAGAAAATGTTGGAAAAAGGCTTCTAGATATTGTCCTAGGCAAAGAACTGATGAAGATGACCTCAATGTCCATCACATCAACAACAAAAATAAATAAATGGAACTTTATTATATTAAAAAGCTCCTGCACAGCTAAGGAAATGATCAATACAGTGAATAGTCAATCTACAGAATGGGAGAAAATATTTGCATGCTATACATCTGATAAAGGGCCAATAATCAGTATCTACAAAGAACTCAAGCAAATCAGCAAGAAAAAAATCAAACAACCCCATTAAAAAGTGGGCAAAAGACATAAACATATTTTTTTCAAAAGAAGATGAACAAATGGCTAATAAACATATGAAAAAATGCTCAAAGTCTCTAATCATTAGGGAAATACAAATCAAAACTACAATGAGATACCACCTAACCCAAGGTAGAACGGCTTTTCTTAAAAAGTGCAAAAGCAATAGATGGCGGCATGGATGCAGAGAGAAAGGAATGCTTATACAATGTTGGTGGGTCTGTCGATTAGTACAACTTCTATGGAAAACAGTATGGAGATTCCTCAAAGAACTAAAAGTAGACCTACCATTTGATCCAGCAATCTCACTACTGGGTATTGGTATTTATCCAAAAGAAAATGAGTCATTTTGTTCAAAAAGACACCTGCACTAGAATGTTTATTGCAGCACAATTCACAATTTCAAAAATCTGGGATGAACCCAAATGCTCATCAGTTCATGAGTGGATAAACAAAATGTGGTATATGTATAGCATGGAATACTACTCAGTCATGAAGCAGGATGGCTTAATGCCTTTTGCAACAATATGGATGGAACTGGAGACCATTATCTTACATGAAGTATCTAAAGAATGGAGAAACAAACACTACATGTACTCACTATTAAATTGGAACCTACTGATTAGCACAGGTGTGCACAGAGGAAAATAAAACTCACTGGATATTAACCATGGAGTGGGGAGATGGGAGGATGGGCGCAACCCTACCTAATGGGTATAATGAAACTATCTGGGTGATGAGCACACTTCTAACCCTGACTCAAGCATTACGAAAGCAATCCTTGTAACCAAATACATTCGTACTCCCGTAATACTTTGGAATTAAAAAAAAAAAATAGAAAAAAACGTGTCCGGACATCTCAACGCACACACTGCAAGCTACTTAAATTGTGTTTCCACTGGTAGAGACAATTTTATATACCTATTTATAATTAAGTGGGACACTGACTGGACTTTGGCTAATGGCATTGAGTCACTCCATTCACATCTTTATCTTCTGAAATCTCTCTCAGGAGACCCCTGTTTTCCACTTGTCCCTGAGTGATTCAGAGGATCCAGTGCAGGATCCAAGTACCACAGAAGTTGGCTGATAAAGAATAAAACAAGTCTTGGCCATACCTTGTAGTCCCTCTCTGGTCCAATTAATAAACTATTATTATGGTAAACCAGGGTGATTCAGAGTCATTTGTTATAACAGTTAATTCTCCTTGACTAATATAAATGCCACTGAAAAAAAATCATAAAAACCCACCAGAAAAGCCCTGTCTAAACATCATGCAATATGCTGGTGCAATAATTACATACCAATCAGAGTGCATAAGGCCTTCCAAGATTTTTGTCAAGCATACCTTTTCTGATTGTCTTTCTCCTGAGCTCTTAACATATTTGTATCTCTATAAAACTCAACTACTCAATGTTCCGCCTGCATTTCCTTGCTTTTCTGCTTTCGTTCCTTCACAGACAGAGCAACTTTTCTCCTCTTTTCTAAATTGCAGCTGTCCATATTTGAATGTCATTCCTTCTATGAAGCCCCCCAGAGAAGCAAATAATACAGCACATACACACAAACCCAAATACATTAAAAACAAAACAATACAGCAACAACAACAACAAAAATAAATAAATAAATAAAGATCTTAGAACAAATTAACACTTCTGTTAACACTCAAGACATTTCATCAGAATATTTTTTGGCCATGACCATGGAATCTCATTTTACCTTATATTATAATTGCTTAAGAATAAGTACTAACTCCTTCATTAGTATACATTACAGATATCATTGAACCATGTTTAATTTAGCTTTGTATTTTTCCAAAGTTTCAAAATACCCTTGAGAATGTTTGTGGAATGATTGGAGGCTCTTGAGGATATAGTCTTTATCTCAAAGTATTTTAGAGACTTGCCATTTATCTGTTACCTTTAAGTCACTTACAAACCTCTATCTCTTATCATCATACATTTCTACTGTCATATGTTGAATAGTGCTTACTTTAAATCTTGTAGTGGTTTTTGAATAATCATACACATTCTCTGTTTCTCTGAGTTTTCATTCTTTCTCTTTGTCGTGTAGATTTTGCCTATTTTGTTACATACACTTCAAACCTAGTAGACATCTTTAGTTTATATGTTCAACAAATATGAACTGAAGATCTACTTAAGTGTGATACGTATTCTACCCCTCCTTGTTGCCTATATAAATAAGTCAGTAGGTCTTGTCACTGTTTATAGCTCTTTCTCTTAGGTTTAAATCATTATTCACTACATTAAACAAGTTATCTTAATTACAATTATCCTTTAGATTTTATTCATTGAAAAATGTTTATGAAGCCCTTACTAATTTAGTTCTTATTGTCACACATATGTAAAACTAGTCCATACTCCCAGCTTACCACATTGCTACTAGCTCTTCTATTCTTCAGTCTATTACGTCCAGTGTTTCCTAGTAAATCTTCATAAGACACTGGTTTAATCGTGTCCGTCAGTGCACTACCTGCAATGACTTCCTCTTTACCACAGGATAAAGTTTAAACCTTTCAGCCTGGTAGTTAAACTTGTATCTTCCCTAAACTACCTAAAAAGCTCAAACTAGACAAGTTTAATACTCACTAATTGGACTCTCACTATACTAAAACCCTCTGTCGATTACTGTACAGTAATCTTCCTAACAAACAGCTTGTAATTTCCATGTAAATGGTGAAGACAATAAGCCTTACAAGGACTGAATATCCTTCCTCAAATTGCATTGGTAATAAGTGCCTACATTGAAGCTACGACTCAGAAAATTTTTATTTTAAAGGTTGTCTACATTCTGGTAATATTTTGCCTTGTAATTATCTACCAAAAATATGTCTTTTTTTTCTTTACTTGTTCTTATTCACCTCAAAAGCAAGCACGAGCAAAGACACATAATCCATATAAATCTAAAGCTCCAGAGAATTCATTATCATATAGAATATTCCAGTAGGTAAAGTACAAATAGCCCTCACTCTGCACAGTAATGTGGGATCATAAAAATGATCATGTGAGCTGAAACTATGCAAATTGACCTTAATAACCAATGTGAAAAAATTATGATTGTTCGATGAACTTCAAAAATTGTTGCCAAAATTAAGAGTTTTCTTATGTTGATTATAAATGTATAGGGAAATACAAATGTAAAACTAGTATTTATTTAGAACATTACATTTAAAATATTACAAACATTGACAAAGTGTTATTTCTTTGTAAAAAACTCACCAAAAGTATTCTGAAAATTACTTGCTTTCTTCTTTTCATACAACTGATAATATGGAGTGAGCATTTTTTTCTAGTCTTGGTAGATTTTCATATGCTTTTCTAAGTTTAAATTGATTTCCAACATTTTATCCTCTGCACTTTCAATGTCATAAAACTTTTTTGAGAATTTCTTTAGTGAGAGGATTTTTTTTTTGCCAGCGTCACTTCCTTCCTCTGAGACATCTTAACGCTTTTCATCATAGCACATTTCCTCATTTATGTCTAGAAATTTGCCTTCACTAAATTCCTCCTCTAAAATCTCTCAAACCATGGCAATGTCAACATTCCTACAGTCAACTGTTTCTTCTATCACTCCACTTATGTTCTATTGAAATTTCACTTCTGACGTCATCACTTTCTGTCTCTTTGTTGCATTTCCAGGTTTCTTGGCCACTTCTCCTTCTCAGTCATCTAGTTTTGTAAAATGCCTCGTGGGTTTACCATTAGAAGACAGGGAGGCAATACAGCTACATGCTTTGCTGTCTGGTACCTGACTGATGAATGCCAGTGACCAATCACTAATAGTATTTGAAAGAAGTAGCATAATTGGTCACTGATCATGCTGTGCATCTGTTACTCATTGTTGAGCAGGAGACACCTTTTAACTGGAATAAAAACATTTCTGCCCACTGTATCTTTGTATTAGGGTCACCAAGGAAAACATAAGGGAGTCAAATACTGGGTGTAACAAGGTTTCACTCACATAGAGAAGAGACAGAGCAAGATCAGCTTCAGTAGTGAGTGTTGGTCACCCATGGCCAGTGGGTCTCTTCCAACAGCCACCAAAAGACAATTGGCCTGTACTTACCCCTCTTGTTCTGCAGCATAAGGGCCCTGTACCCTGCCTGCAAGAGATAGATAAAGTAGTGGAGTCGGCCGTGTGTCATATGACTCACATACTTAAGCAAAACAAAGAATACACATTGATCTAAAACAGGAAAACATATTCCCACACAAGGTGATAAACCCAGCACAAGTTGCACAGACTCTTATTTATCTCTTAGTAAGAAAGTACTCTCAGGTTCGAGGCTTATTCTTAAGTGGTTGAGTGGAGTTAACAAAGGGCATGCAGGAAACTGCCTTTCCCAATACTTACAGAGTGATTTGTGGCTGCAAGAGCTAGTAGCAAAGTTTGTACTTACTTGTAGTTCACAAAAAACCCTAAATTTGATCTGTGTTGTTGAGGGACTAGTGTTAGCTAAACTATGGTAAATCAAATTCATTCATATTCATAAATGACTCTCAACTGCAATACTTATACAGACATTCATTTTTTCCCTTTCACATATAATTTATTTAAACCTTTTACCTGCTCACACAGTTTCTCCTTCCGTCTTAATTTTGCCCTAAAGATAGAACTAAGGTCTAGTCCATCTTTAGCACATTTGCATTTGTTGTTTTTCTTCTTCATACTTTCTCTCATCACTTTTCTTATGTAGGTCCTCTTAATTTCTAGGGCAGGGGTCCCAAGATACATGTATCGAAGGTGCAAGCTAGTAATATAATGGAATATTACAGAAAAGGGACTTGTGGCTAACTAAAGAACTCTTATCCCTCATCTGAGTATCTTATTTACTCCAGAATTATCTCTACAATGCAATGTGTTTTTTTTTCCAAAGAGAAAGTAAAAACATTTCTTTCATAAAAATTGCCTCATATGGCAGTTTCTCAAACAATTAAACATTGAATCACCATAGGATCTGGCAATTCCACTTCTGAGTACATACCCCAAATAATTGAAAACAGAGACTCAAACAGATGCTTGTACACTGATGTTCATAGTAGCATTATTCTCAACAGCCAAAAGGTGTAAGCAATCCAACTGTTTATCTGTGGAAGAATAGATAAACAAAATGTGGAATATACACACAATAGAGTATCCTTCAGTCTTATAAAGGAGGGAAATTCTGACACATACTACAACATGTATGATTCTTGAAGGCAATGTGCTAAGTGAAATAAGCCAGTCACAAAGGGAAAAATACTTCAAACTTATATGAGATACTTAGAATTGTCAAATTCATTGAGACAGAAAGTAGAATGGTGGTTGCCAGAGGTTAAGAGAAAGGGGATTGGGTAGTTATTTAATGGATACAGAGTTTCAGTCTTACAAAATTAAAAAAGTCCTTGGATAGATGGTGATAAAGGTTACACAACAATGTGAATGTACTTAATGCCACTGAACTATACCCATAAAATTGGTTAAATAGTTACAAATGTTATTTATATTTTTAAAATTACCTCATTTAAAATATTGGCAACTAATTCATGGGAAAACAAAACAAAACAAATAACAATACTGGGTCATAAGGGCTGAATACAAGGTTTCTTTTAGGGCCTGATGCTTTCAAAATGAAGAGATAGGCTCTTTAAGGAAAGGTGGCATAACTAAATATATTAGTGATCGGAGAGAAATTCTGTTTTGATTTGTCATTAAAGGAAACAAGTTTTCCCTTTAACAATTACACATCTAATGATTGTGAGAATTTTCCAAAGGTTAGCTTCTACTCTTCATAATTCTAATATTTTTATCTCCTTCCACCTTACATATTTCATATCCCTGTTGTATATATCATTTTCATATGATTTCCAGTTTTGCAAATTCATGCAAAGCCTTTCTATATGTCTATAGCTAGAAATACTACTTGTGAAAGTGATTGCAACTACATGACTATATCACACTAAAACTAAATGAAATCTCTCTCTTCTTAGTAGATTCTACTTAGTAGATTTGAACAGTGGTCATGGCTGCCCCATTTGACTCATCAAGAGGCAGAGTGAGACAGAGGGGAGATCTTAGTGCAAAGAGATGTATATCTTCACCAATGGGAAAAAAGAGCAATCTAAATTAAAAGCAAACTATAATTTTGAGAGAACATTATACAAGAAGGAAAAAGAGAAACAAAGGAAGCAAGGGAAAGGCGAAAATTTGATTAGCAGAGCTGAAGGCACACATTGAATACTGTTACTTAAATATTAACATGTAGACATTGGTATAACTTAGGAACAAAGCTAATGGGAATTATACTGCTATAAGATATTTGAATAGGGACAACTTATATTTGAAAGATGGGTTGTAAGGAGAGATAAAGAGATAGTTGTACAGAAAAAAAATGGGTAGAGGATTCACAATAATTCAGGTAGAAAAGATTCTGAAACAGAAGGCCAGTGCAATGAAGCAATAGTAATAGTATAGTTAATATATGAACTTGAATTGGTAGTTGACGTAAAGGGACTACCAGATTTAAGTGCAATAATGGTAAAACATGTAACAGGGAGGTGCTCAGAACAGGAAGAGGGGAGTGTAGTAAAAAAGATTGATTTGCCAAGTGTATTTGCCATCTGTTAATATGACAGAGTATCATAAAGTAAAGTTGTTCATAAATACTAATGAATGAAGTTTAAAAAATACAACCTGTGACATCTGATAGAGTACAGATAATTGAATGCTTGCCAATTTACAGATCAACCAGAATTAACCGAATGCTTGCTTATTCAAACTGTCAACAAAACATGTAAGTCTTTTAAAAGAGAAATGTTACTCTGATTATTGTTTTTAAATATAGTGTTTTAATATTCTTTATTGACCCACATTTTATGTTATGTTCAAGATACTAAGAATGAAGTTCTTAGAAAAAAGGTAAAAGGTAATGTCTATGATACTAAGGTGTGGGGATGCCTCAAATTATATACTGTCCCTCATTAGTGGAAAATAAATTCTAATGTTCTTAAAAACATTTTTAAAAAGTTAGAGGAAAAGAAACTTGGACCAAAAATGTATAGTTTAAATTTTATCATTATTGAATTGGTAATTAAGTATTTTTTCCTACTGTTTCTTATGATATGGTTGATTTTGTCAAGAAAAGAACAGTTATATTTTTAATTATAGGAGTGGCAGAGTATATTCATAGGTGACAATGGAGGTAAAATAAAAATTTAGAGATTTCAAGGGTACAATTTAATCCTGCTCTTAGCAAGATGTACCATTTTCTCCAGAATTTGAGGCAATATTGGCTATAAGAAAACTAAAATACAAACACCCCACTGTTGCTATGGATATAAAAGACAACCTCTTCTTCTAGGGAATTTCCATTTATCCTTTCACTTGATCTTGTCCCAAACCTTTATCTCTATCATTAGATCCTTGAAACTTCACCCCTTGAAACTGCACAACAGGTAGATAGATGAGATGATCTAGTGGTTTTCTTTCCTTAAGAGGCAGACAATAACTAAAATTATCTTTGTTAAGATACTACAAATGGGAAGTTACTGAATTGGTTTAGTTGAGAGTTGAATTACGGACAGCCTACACTCACGAAGAAAAATAAATCATTTGAGATTATATCCAAAGTTATATACCCTCATGACTTTGGCACAATAATGTTTCATTGATTTTTAGGTAGTTTCTGTTGAGAATCTTAGATGTTAAATGATAAAGGGATTTAAATGGTAAAGGATGTATTATTTTAGCATGCCTATGCCAAGTCAGAATGATTTCAATCTTTTAGATACTACTTAAGATTTCTAATTTAGTTCATGGAGATCATGGTTATAATAAATAGAACTTGAACATTAACCACAAGTATAGACATTTTTCTATCCTTCTTTATATTATAAAAATTTAACAGAAATTGATTTAATAGGAAACTTGCATATATAATTTTTTAGCTATTAAATTGGATTAAAAATAAGCTTAAAATTATTTCTCTACCACAAAATCAATACTTATGGCTATAGTCACATAATAAATATCAGATTTTCAATATAGTGTTTTAAGAAGTATAAATGAAAACTAGGCATCTGTATTTCACTTCTCAAGAAAATGATTTGAGTATAAAACATATAATTGTGTGTAAAATTCTATCTGAAAAGTTAGAGCATCTGATAATCTGATTAGACAATTAATTGTTAATCAATTTACAATCTTTTTTTAACGCTAGCTTTGATTGATTATTTTTATTAGCAACCATATGGGCTTCCACTGGTCTAGTATATCAGGCAGCAATTTGAAGTACTTTTCTTAAATTTAGGAATTAAATATCCCTTAATAATATATAGATTCTTAATGACATCAAAGGGTCATATAAAAATATGACAGTAATTAATATTGCAGGTTCTTTTTATTTATTTATTTATTTTTTTAATTTCAGCATATCATGGGGGTACAAATATTATAGTTACGTATATTGCCCATGCCCCCAATCCCCCCTCAAGGCAGAGCCTCAAGTATGACCATCCCCCAAATGTTGCACATCTCACTCATTATGTTTGTATATACCCATCCCCTCCTCCACCCTCCCACCCACCCGACACCCGACAAATATTATTCCTATATGTCCACTTAGGTGGTGATTCGTTAATACCAATTTGCTGGTGAGTACATGTGGTGCTTGTTTTTCCATTCTTGAGATACTTCACTTAGTAGAATGGGTTCCAGTTGTATCCAGGAATAGACAAGAGGTGCTATATCACCATTGTTTCTTAAAGCTGAATAGTACTCCATGGTATACATATACCACATTTTGTTAATCCACTCATGTATTGACGGCCACTTGGGTTGTTTCCAAAACTTTGCAATTGTGAACTGTGCTGCTATAAACATTCAAGTGCAGGTGTCTTTTTTATAGAGTGACTTTTGTTCTTTTGGGTTTATGCCCAGTAATGGGATTGCTGGATCAAATGGTAGATCTACTTGTATCACTTTAAGGTATCTCCATATTGCTTTCCACAGAGGCTGAGCTAGTTTGCAGTCCCACCAGCAGTGTAGGAGTGTTCCTATCTCTCCACATCCACACCAACATTTATTGTTTGGGGACTTTTTGATAGAGGCCATTCTTCCTGGAGATAAGTGATACCTCATTGCAGTTTTGATTTGCATTTCCCTGATGATTAGAGATCTTGAGCATTTTTTCATGTGTTTCTTGGCCATTATTCTGTCTTCTTTTGAAAAATTTCTGTTCATATCCTTTGCCTACTTTTTGATAGGGTTGTTTGATTTTTCCTTGCTAATTTTCCTGAATTCTAAATAGATTCTAGTTATCAGCCCTTTGCCGGATGTGTAGCTTGCGAAGATTTTCTCCCATTCTGTGGGTTGTCTGTTTGCTCTCTTGACAGTTTCTTTGGGTGTCCAGAAGCTTTTTAATTTGATCAGGTCCCATTTATTTATTTTTGTTGCTGCTATGATTGCTTTGGGGGCCGTCTTCATAAATTCTTGAGAACTCAAATATGTTTGGTGTTTGATATTTATTTCCTTTTGAAAACAGATCTGGTCAACAAAATTAAATTATTTTTCACCCAAATATATCAATTCATTCCTCATAAACCTTAAAATGTTCCTGTCATATATTTTTTTTTGAAAACTATATGTCAGCACTTAACTGATGGTTTCTGTCTTTTTTTTTTTAACACCCTTCCCTTAAACTCTTATAATCCTTATCCTATACAGAATTCACCACCATAGAGAAGTTAGAATTAACATCTTTCTCTCTCTCTGTCACATTTTTAAAGTCTCCATGGTAATTTTGGGACTTACAGCCTTTCCATGACTTTATATATTAGGTCAGGAATAAATAGGTAATAAGTAGACACTTTGATATTAGTCATAATTCCAAAATACTTAGATTTTACTTTTTTCTCACTATATAATATTTAAATAAGAAAAAAATGGAGAAATAATTTTCACATAAAAAGAAATCTAAAAAGTACATTTTATTAATTAAAAATATAATAGTATTAATATTAATATATACCTGGAGTTTCCACACAGAACCATGTACACTTTTATTTTTAAAATAAACCTTCTGTTTATTTGGTTAAAAAAAAAAAAAGAAATCTACTCTATGGCTCAGCACTATTTCAAAAAATGTACCATAAAAATAATATGATGCTCTAAATTACTATATATTTATGTTTTTATTGAAGCATTATTTGTAATGAGAAACTTTAAAGATATTTTAATGTCCAAAACAAAGGGCTTAGTTAAAATAATTACGGTCCATCTGTTCAATGAACTACTCTTTATTTTAAAAAGCACATTGCCTAACAGCACATACAGGATTGTGATCATTACTTTATGAATTGAGTTTTATTTTAGACATACACACATATCCACCTATATGTATATATGTGCACATATATATTATATTTATGTGTATGTAGCATATGCTTTTGTATATGATTGGCAATTATATATCAAAATACAGCAAGTGATAATATGGATGAATATTTTCTTTCTCTAAAATGGTTTTCTGTATTTTCCAAATTTTCTGCAGTGAACATGCATTGTTTGTATAATCAGAAAAGCAGTGAACATCGGATAAAGTTAAAAGCTAACCAAAGAAGGCCTACTGCCTTTTTTGGATATGGTAGGCTTAGAATTTCCTTCTTATATTTAAGAGATAAAGACTGAGTATCGTTTTATTCTAGCTTGAAAAGAACATAAAACAAATGCTAGAACAAACTACATAAATATATATCATGACACGTGCAGTCAGAATCATAAGGTACGTTACCCTCTGCATGGAGCTCAGAACAGACCACAAGA
The DNA here is from genome assembly GCA_963574435.1 of Cheirogaleus major. NCBI lineage: Eukaryota > Metazoa > Chordata > Mammalia > Primates > Cheirogaleidae > Cheirogaleus > Cheirogaleus major. The sequence goes on along the minus strand of CAUYPO010146208.1, from coordinate 18,182 downwards.
TTATGTAGCCCCATTTGTTACTTGTCTTATGAACCTGTCATCTCATTTCTCAGTGGAATTTCCAATCTGTAATATTACCTTCCCCATAATGCCTTATTTCCAACAAAAATAGTCAGAGGGCATAGGGTCCATTCCCTTTGCTTTATACTTGCTCCTTACCTGAAAGAAAAACTAATTAAATATACGTTTCCTCGATCTGATTCTTTTTTTTTTTTTCCTCTGGGCATCCTGTAAAGTGGTCTCAGAGTCAGTTTTCTGGGATGACAACTTCCCTACATAGGGAATTTCACCAAACCCACCTAAAATGACCAAAGATTTATCCACACTTTTAAAAATCAAGAATGTGTCAGGCAGTTTTGCTTTTATCTTTTGTATTCCTTTGTCGAATGATTGGAATGTTATTAACAGGATATGAAGGTTGATGATACATTGAGAAAGCATGAGTAGTGAGAGAAGAAGGAAAAACATACCTCTTTTCCTCATTCATTTTTCATTTAAAATTATGTGTGACTTCTTCAATAGGCTATCATAGTACCCAGGAACACAGACACACACACACACACACACACACACACACAGTGTCTCTACACACTCATGGAGAGAAATGTGTCCAATGTTTAACTTTCTAGCAAAAAGGCAAGCTACATGCAAATAGGAATTAGGTTCATTTTGTTCACTCTGTTATCCTCCTGTCTTTGGGACAGTAAATGGCTCAAAGGACACGGTCCATGGATATTTGCTAAACGAGAGGAAGATTTTTAAGGCAAAAGGAGAAATAGCTAGTCAATTAAGGAGGCTTTTATATGCCTGCATCAAAATAATCCTACATTGTTTTAGTTTTCTGTGATTTTTACAAACTGATTATACTGGCTGCACTGTTCAGAGAATGTAGAACAGACCCAATATATTTTCTTTTTTCATAAATAATTTTAAACTTAGATAAAAGCCTGGCACAAGAAACATTTTCCCCCTAAGTCACTGGAGAGTAATTTGCTCACATGCTACCCCATCGCCACCTAATATTTTAGTGTGTGCTCCCACAAATGAGGACATTGTTCTACATAACTGCAATACAGCCATCAAATTCAGGTCATTAACACTGACATATTACTACTACCTAATCCATGCACCATATTCAAATTTCTCCAGTTGTTCCAGTAATGTCATTTATAGCAAAATAATCCAATCCATGATCACACATTGCATTGAATTTAGTCTCCTTCAAATGGGAACAATTCTTCGGTCTTTCCTTGACTTTCAAGACATTGATTTAACAGTTTAGAAATTTAAACATGATTTATGTTTTAGAATGTCTCCCAATTTGAGTTTGTCTGACATTTCCTCATAATTTGATTCATTTCAGGTAAGAGTGTCACAGAGATGATGGCTGTGTACTTGTTGCTACCCGCTATTAAGTGGCATGTGATTATAATTTGCCCCATTACTGTTGAAACTCATTTTGATCACTTCCAGGTTTTCCCACTGGAAATTACTGTTTTCTCTTTGTAATTAATAGTGTAATTAATAGGCATGTAGTGGGAAAATAATTTGAGAGTATATAAATATCCAGGTCTTCATCAAACTTTTACTAATTAGTTCTATATTCATTGATGTTTCTTGGGTCAGTTAAAGAGATGGTTGCCAAATGATGATTTTCTAATCCTATCATGTTCTTTACTTTTATTAGTTGACATTCTATAAGAAGATTTCTACTTTCCCATTTATTTATATCAGTGCAATGTCTTGGACTCATATTTAGTTCAATGGGTATGATTTGGTTTTCTTTCATTGTTCATGTTGATGTTCAAATTCATTTGACCAGTGGGGATCCTTTCAAGTTGACTTCGGTTTCATTTGTCATGTCTACTACTCTCTGAGAACTTTCTTACTTTCTGGCACCAGATGTTCTATGCTCATCTAGTGCTACCCCTGATCCAGGCCTGGGAACAACCTTTACTTCAAGAAACTTTACTTCCTTTTAGTAGAGAACGGTATTTAGAAACCAAGATCTGGGCACTAGATGTGCTAATTGCTTTTGGGTTGTCAATACTCCCTGGCTCTCTCAGAGAACAGAACTTGGGTGCGCATATTTATGATTTAATCTATTTCTCCCTTTTCATATGTGTAACTCTTTTCCCTAAGAGTAAAGAACTCAACTACTGTTACCCTTACTATAGTTACTCATTGACTTAATATTCCTTCTGTGTAGCTAATCTTCCATCACTACCCACCTTGTTTGGATGTCGATCCCTATCTCACCTAATCTCTGAGTCTTTGTGCCAGATCTCTGCTGTTACCCTGGCTTCTGAGCGCCCTCTTCACTTACTTCAAGATCCTGTTTCTTTATGAGCCACATTTAATGTAGTACTCACTGTTCCAAAGACAGGAGATAGTGGAGTGAACTAAATGAACTTGGTCTCTGCTCACATGGAGCCTGTCTTGTAACTGGAAAGCATCAATATAGTTTTAAATTTTTAATTGTTTTCTAGTCCACACAAAACTTGAACAAACAGTCATATAACCGATAGTGGAGTTAAAAGGCAACATATGCAGAAATCTTATAAACAGATTCAAACTAAAGTTAACATTAGTAGTGATTTTCCAAGAATAATGCTTTTTTTGAAAAAGATTTAGAAAAGATATGGGTCAGTTTGAACAATTATGATCTGTAAGTGTCATTCATCACCACCTGGAGTATTTATTAGAATTATCCAAGTACTAACTTCATTTAATAATTTTACTTTTTTCAAGTTAGATCCTCATTGTCAAACTTTACTTAGATGTAAATTCTTTAAGTGAAATCTTTCCTCAAAGCCTAAATTATAAAAGACATATGAGAGGAGGCACAGTGTGTGAAGTGGGAATGGAATCTGGGAAGCTTCACCCGTTTTCTTTCCTTTCTGGTGCAACCCATGGATCAACTCTGCAGAGCACAGTGTGAAAATCCTGCTCTGCATAAATGCCATATTTTCCTTAGCAAGCCTTCTGAAAATGCATTTGGTCATGGGGTCAACAGAAACAGATAATTACTGAGCATCTTTTCTGTGCCTAGCACTATATTAGGTGTTAGAGAAAAAACAGAAGGCTGGACAGGTCCACTGTCATCTCACTAGTTTGCAGACTACTAGGGAATAGAGACAGCATACAAGTAAACAAATACCAAGTAAACAAACTCCAAGATATTTCCAGACTGTCTTAAGAAATATGAAGAAAATGCAAAGCTGCTAAGGAGCATTGTGGCAAACCTAAGCATTTTATAATAGTACGGTATGTACAGAGGTAATATTGAAACTAAGCCCTAAATAATATACTAATAAATCCAAGCATGGGGATGGTGGGCAGAGGTGCTAAGATAATTTTAGACAGAGGAAAATGTGTGTCTAAAGGAGCTGAGATAGGAAAGACCTGGTGCATTTTCAAGAACCTAAAGAGGCCACCTAAAAAGCCACTTAAAGCTGGGAAATACTTACCAAGGATGAGAGGAGAGGCTGTAGTCAGGAAGAGGCCATTTCTTGCAGGGCTTTGGTTAGGAATTTAGACTTTACTCATAAAGACATGGAAAGTCCTGAATGGTGATTGATTTGTCATGTTTCAGGTTCCCAGCCTCTTACCTTCTTCCTGTAGTGGGGAAGGTTCTCCATCCTATGAGCCTTGGTGGTCAGTGCTCACCACCTGCCTCCTTCCACCAGTAGATTCCTTGCCTTCTCATCCACTCATGGCTAGAGGTGTGTGGTGCAGGGTTACGGTCTTTCCCAGAGCTCTGGACCCGGAAAAGGGGAAGGGGGCACGGAAGCGCAGAGAATTACTTCCCTGGGCACAGTCTGCATCAGATGGCTGTTCCCGTGCCGTGACCTGGGCAATGAGCCCAGTGGCTGGGCACTCATGATTCTTCTCCATTTCTCCACTCTGGCTCCCCAGATGTTCTGTCCATCTGGCTAGCTCCTCAACACCCTTTTAATTAATTTTTCTGCTTACATTAGTATCTTGCATGCAACCAAGAACTATGGCTGATGTATTTTTGAAGACCGTCTCTCTGGCTGCTGGTTGAGGAGTGGAATAGAGAAGCCGAGGCCAGAGGAAAAGGTGGCCTTGATTTGGATAATTAGGGGATTAACAATGGAACAAATCCAGAATAGAGATCAATTCCCGGGAGTAGGTAAAAACACCTCTCTGGATGGGGAAGAAAACAGCTATTACTAAGGCCACAAACTTTCCTTCCCATGAGAATTCTGAAGCCAGCCTTTGGCTGCAACCCAAAGTATACTGTACTAATATTTTAGTAAAAACAGAGGCACTCTTTAACAAGTTCCCTTACTCGCTTTTTCAATTACAACAGATACTCAGAAGCAGGAAATAGGAGCGAGATGGAAAGATCAGAGCTGGTGGAGACGGTTGGTTCTTTGGACTTTGCATCCCTTTTGAAGGCAATCTTGTCCCTCAGCTCAGCACCAAGGTGCATGTTCAGAATGGCAACCTAGGCCAGCAGTTGTAAATGCTCTGGCAGATATGATTTGTTTCTCTTTTGTTTGTTTGCCTTGTGTAGCATTAAAAAAAGTGAATTAGTTCTCAACATCAACAAATGAAAAAACTGGATTTTATCGTGAAAATTTTTAGCTTTCCTATAAAAGAATTCTGAGCAACTCCCCTTACAAAAGAAACATAGCTCTCCCTTTTGCAGCAGCCACCACTACTCCCTCTCATCGCTCTCACCGGGAAAATATTTATGTTACTTGTTTATTCCCACGGGCATTTGGTTTTGAGATGCCCCAAAGATAATCAACGAAAGTTGAAATTCTTTTCCATGGATGTTTAAAAGACAAGAACATGACTGAAATGTTTTCATTAATGTCATTAAAGTACTTATGTGGTAGGGATTAAACCTCTGTATCTTATTCTTTAATCATGTATATGAAATAAAGCATTTCCCTATTGCTGTATTTCCTGACAATTATTTAAGAAAAGATAGTTTTTAATAGTCTAAAAAGACAAGGAAATGAACATGATATTATGTAAGACAATTTTGAGGTCATGTAAACATAATTATTTTTGTAATTTGGGAAGCAAATTATTTTATGAAAATGATCCAAGCATTGCTCTGGTTTTTTCTTCTCTCACCAGTATCTAACTTCCATGGTGCTTAGTACTTGCTTTTGATTTTTAATTTCTTTTCTACATTTCTGTATTGTTAGACATGTTCAAAGTCATATGAATTGCAGAGATATAAGACAACCCTTCAAAAAATCAAGCATTATGGAAAAGATGACATTGCTAGTAGATTTTGTGGCTAATCATGGAGTTTTCAGTTGGAAATAGAGAACTTTTTGATCAGCTTCTCCACTGGACATTGGGGAAACTGATACATTAAGTATTTATGGATTTTACTAAGAGCAGAGCTTACTGTCAGAGTCATGTGTGGTGCCATTGTGGGTGACAGGCAGGGAGAAGAGGGACCTGCCACTCGTTCCCAAGCTCAGCTGGGATGAAACCTCTGTGCTGACTCCTGCTTGAGAGTCCCCAGATGATCTAGCCTTTGCCTGCCTCTCTCTTTTACCTTTTCCTAACGTGATTCACCAAATTCAACTTCCACTTTTTTCTTTCTGTTTCTAGAACATACTCATGTGTGAGGCTAGGGTCAGGGTGAAGCAAGTACAGCACTGCCTTAAATTTTTGTCCCTCACCCCGACCTCCTGCCTTAAATTCTGTACCCCGGTAAGGCACTCACTTCACACACAAAATTTAAGGGGACACAAAAACACAGTCATCAAGAGAAATTATAAAAACTAAGGCAAAAATATTCATGATGAACAAAATATCAGAATTTTAAATCAAGACCAGTGCCCTGCCGGCCGTTATTGGTGCCTGAGGCAAAAGGGGGAAAAATGTGTACTAATGTACAGATTTTTATGTATTTTTAGTAGTTAATTTTTTCCAAAACATTACAGTGATGGAAAATAAATCATCGAAAAGTGGATGTTTTAAAACTCATAACATTAGTTTAGGCTTAGATATCTTATACCAACAGCAGAATTTATTATCATCTTAATTTTCTGGCTTTAGTGGAGGCAAACTTGTCAATAATATTCTAAAATATATCTACATTATTTATCTCATTTGCAAGTGAGAGCATTGCCATGTTTGGCAATTTCTCTTGTCCAAGTGACTGTTTTGAATAATTTTAAATGAAGTTAATTAAAAGTTCACATGGCCTCTGAGAAAGAGCGTACCCTTACCCACCTAGGTTATAAACAAATTGAGGACAAAATGAACGACGGAGTGACCATTAAAGGTCAAAATATCACCTTGATTCCTACAGAGGCCCAGGTTGGAGGACTGACTTGAGCCTTGTTCGGTCAAGAGGCTTATTGATTATGAATCCCAAGGTTGGGAAGACCAAACCAGGCCATTCATACGTGACATTTTTCTAGCAGGAAGGAGTCCCCCTTCCCCCACCCCTAATACAGCCGTGCTGCCTCTGAAGAAGCAAAACAAAAGGCTGCTCCTTTAGGGCAGGCAGCTTGCTTCTGAGATGAAGGATGCAAACGAATTGAACGTGAAAAATTATTCTGCCTAAATTTACCACTCAGCTGTCACACTTACTCTGAGGAAAAGAGGCTTGAGGATGGAGCAATACCAGAATTTATACCAACTGACTGGACTTCACAGGAAGGAACATCAGAAATGGAGAAGGAATATTCCCTACTAATGCAAAACAGAGCATATTCTGCCCCAGGACACTTGCATCTGCTGCTGCTTCTTCCGGAAACACTCTTTTTCTATGTCTCCACGTGATTGGATGCTTCTCAACATTTTAGTCAAAGCTCAGTTGTTGCTTCTCCAGATGACCTTCCCCTGACCACTCTACTAACATGGTTCACCTGCTCCCAGGCACTATTTATTTTTCATTATGGAATGTCTATCTAAAACTATTTTATCAATGGAATATAAGTCTTCTAACGGTAGTACTCTTGCCTGTCATCTTGAGCACTTCAAAGTGGCCCTGGCACATAGCAATCACCTGTGTCAGTTTGGGCTTCTCAGATGCAGAGCCTGAGATCAGTTTTCTTGTGCAGTGCTTTGTGTGCAGGGGGGATTCTGAAGAGACTTGAGAGACTTAGGACAGTGCAGGGGGAGAAGCTAATAAGAAATATGTGGGTTCAGTTCTAGAGTGACCAGCTGGCCCAGTTTGCCTGCAACTCAGGGGTTTCCCAAAAACTTTCAGTGCTAAACCTGGGACAGTCCCAGCAAAACCAGAACTGTCACTCACCTAGCCTCAGCCCAGTCCCATGAGGGGCTCCGAAGCATGAACTGCATCAGAAGTGGTTGTCCTGCTTTGAAGCCAGTGAACTTCCCTCCTGTCTGAGTGAGTCATTAATGTGAGAGGTGACTGCCATCAGTCGAGGGCCAGCCTCAAGAATGAGATAGCTGTGAGCTATTAGCAGACAATATTCATAGCACCTGGGGGTGCAGGCAGCTCCTAGAAAAGAGAATCTAGGTGAGACACCAACAGAGTTGTGCATGTATCACTCCAGCATGCAATAAATATGTATGCAATGAATGAACGAAATACATGAAATTTAGAATCTCAGATTAATCAAAGTGAGTCAACCTATGTCTCCCTTGCATTGTGTATTAATACTTCGGGGAAATTGAGATGATGTAAGCTCCTTAAGCTATTTTATTGTGTGTCTTAACTTTTTACAACTAGAACACTCTGTGCCTTCAATTCTTCTTTCTTCTTTGTGCATAGACAAAGTTTATGACTTGCTGACTCAGATCCTCTCAGTCTGTTAATGCTCGCTGGGGGTGAGTTAGGGACTTTGAGAGAATTCACTAACTTCTTAATGAATCCATAATGCCTTGTAGGAAATGTTGGTACTATTCCAATGTGACAAATGGTATCCTAGTGGGGCAATAGAGACATTCTTTCCACAACTCCAAAACAACCGGTGTAAAAGTTGTAAGGAGGCAGGTAATCAATTGGCCTTTTTCTATTTAATTTCAAGTGACTTATTTTGGGCTCCTTCTACCTGCTACTTACATCCAACTTCTATTTAAATAACCAAGTAATTTGAGCATACTTATCTGCATATGTGTGCTATTTATAAGTATATATGTATATGTGAATGTCTGTATATATAAATATGTGTGCATGGATGTGCATAAAACTTCTTTCTTTAGACAATATTAATGTCAGTTTAGAATTATGCATATAAAGCATCAGGATTGCAAAAGGCAGAGGAGAAGAGAGATAAAATACCAACATCCACCATCATCAACATAGAAGAAATGGAGGGAGTCAGTAATAAGTTTAATACAAAACTATGTTATCAAATCTAACACATTTGATAGAGTGAGCTCCAAATTTCTCTATAGGCATCTAATATAAAGAGAAATCAAATAGTTTACGATGCTTATAAGTTAAAGTCAAACGAATTCTTTATGAAATGTTTTTAACATCCCTGAATTGAAGAAAAAGGAAATGTCTCACGAGAGTCTCCACATAATGTATGTGCAATACATATTGTTCATATATTTTGCTATATTGCCATATATATGCTCCTGAAAAACCTTGCAGAATTACGTGGTACAAATAATGGGGCTTATGGGAAAAATAATGTTAGCAAACCACGCAACTATGTAATCAGAAGGACCATAGAAATAATAATAATCCTAATAAAAATGCTAGCACAAATAAAGATGTTATTTTCTAATAAAGAAATAATACAATAAGTATAGGAAGTTATATCTTTTATAAAAGGTGAGGGGAACTTACCAGAAGATGGTATAAGAAAGGATTGATGGTGCAAAATTAAATAGATGAGAAAATTCATAAACAGTGGAGAGTAACATGTACAAATCATCCCCAAACAGACTCCGGAGTTTAACCAAGTGCAGAAAAGAGCTTGGAGTGAATGAGCCTCTGATATTCCTTTGCAGTTTGACCTGTCCAGTTGCAATAGTGTAAGTCACACTGGTGCTCTGTGTTGACATCATGTCTTCATTTACTACTCTCGTATAAGCTTATGTATATCACAAAAGCAGGTATTAAAGAACACATTGTATATTTTAATATGACGTGTGAGTGATTTAGGGCACCAATCTGACCTCATTTCCAAAAAAAGCCCACCACTTTGAATAAACATAGTTTCCTTGGTTTTTTACACATATAACTGAAAATCCAAAATATTTTGCTTTTGTTGCCTTGTATGATACTGAGTTTGCCATTTACAAATCTACATAGTAGTTATCCCGCTGAATGACAGGTTTAATGACATTTGGCAATTAGCAAAGACAGGATGCTTTTCATAATGGAAAATCCTGTGTTTCCTGGTTTTAGAAAAATTTATTGATGTGATTTGGCTGTTCAAATCTGAATACGAATTGGCAAATTAGGTCAGTAGTAGATTACTGTTTTTCTTAAAAACTGTACTATTTGTCATGGAGTTTTCTGAGTATTTCACATGCCACTCTTATATTACAATATTGTTAAGGTAAATAACAGGAAATAAAACAATTTCAGCTTGTGCAAGTTTATCATGATATCTTAGATACTGATTTAAAATGTGGTAGGTTTTGGCAAGTTTTCTCCGTAACAAGTAAAGATCGATCGTCGGGAAAAATTAAACTTACTATAATATATGGACTGTTCCGTTAACAGCACTTGAAGAAAAATGAAAATGGGCAGCTAGTCTAAATGTAAATGGCATATCCAATTTGGAAATAAATGGCTAAAGGAGTGAAGAACTATTCAAATATATGCCTGCCTTTACATTTGTCCGTTCAATCCAATATTATGAAGTAATGCTAGGATTTACCAGTGGCATTTAGCCCTTCATGAATATATGGGAGTTGTATGATATTATATTTTGTGTCCTTTCCCTTAGAGGAAGAGAATGCACAGAACCCACAAAAATACAAATAAAGGGATGTTAGAAAAATTAAAAGGGGCACATGACCATCATTGAGCAGTGGTATAATGTGGAATGCTGCCATTTTCCTCTTAGAATCAAATTAGTTCTGTGATGCCGTGCCATGTATGTTACACTTATAAACCTGTCTACATTTAAGTTTCAGCCAAATTTTGTTTTTGCTTTTTCTTTTTTCCCTTGAATATATTTCTTCTGAGAATTTGTTCCTAAGATTGCAGGGAAGTAGAAATCTGGCAGCCCCTGGCTGACTTTATCAGGGAAGACAGCTGAATAATTCAGGAAGGTTGTAATCCTCTCCTGGTTGGTCATCTGGGAGATCAGGTTTAGAGTTGAATCCCATTTACTATGCCTCTTTTTTTTTTTTTTTTTTTTTAATTATATGCTGCCATGGTTTACATGTCCCCTCTAAATTCATACTGAAATTTAGCTGCCATTGTAACAGTGTTGGAAGGCAGGATCTGTAAGAAGTGGCTAGGTTGTGGGTTGGGGTGGGGCATGGATTAATGTTACTGCAGAAGTGGGTTAGTTGTCATGAGTGTGAGTTCCTGATAAAAAGGCTAAGTTTGGTCTGGTTTCCTTGCCATGTGATGCTTTCCGCCATGTTGTGACATACCAAGAAAGCCCTTACCAAGCGCAGCCCCTCAATCCTGCACTTCTCAGCCTCCAGAACTATGAGCCAAAAATCTTTTTTAATAAATTACCCCATCTATGGTATTCTTTTATAGTAGAAGAAAATGGACTAAGACTTGTGCCAATTAGGAAAATGATCTGGAGGTGTGACTTTTACCTATCTATTAGGGAGTGGGGTAGGGGAAAAACTGATTAAAATCATAGAGTCTGAAATTCAATTGCCCAAGTTCTAATCTTGGCTTTATTTCATTTTAGTTTTGTCATTTTAGGAACATTACTCAATCTCTACCAGCCTCAGCTTCCTCTGTAGAATAAAGATGATTCTCCTATGAACCATAAAACATTCTTTTGAGTATTGAATGAGACAAGCAATGTCCCCAGTAGAGTACCTGGTACCTAGCAAGCACTCAATACATGTTAGCTTCCATCATTAACATTATTGTCATTATACTATATGTAGATCCAGGCTGTAGCAAGATGGATTTATTCTTTCAGGAATGTGGAAGTGATTGTTTAGAATGCGGATACTATGGATTGCAAATTATCATTATGTATCTAAAACTTGGATTTTTTTCACCACTTATTTGTATGTATCTGACTGAGTTTGTAATTCCCTACAATCAAACTGGGAGAGAGAACAATTTTCTTGTGAGTATCTGTTGTTAAAAACCATTTTGGTAGCAAATTATTTATGGAATAGTCATCATAATATTAATAGGTCAAACAGAAACATACAGGATATTAAAGAGCTTCTCAGCATTTGCTTAGATGGTGCCTTTGTTGTGAATAGCACAGGTAACCTGTGCCTGCCTGCTCCTGAACAGTTCCAAACAATTAGATGATTCAGTAGAGACACTAGAGTGCTATGCTTTTTAAAAATTAAACTCTCTCCTTGCCTACTGGTAGTATTATTTTAGTCTAGATAGAGTTTAGAGCTTCTCTGTTATTGTATTATAATTAATTATATTAATAATAGATAAATTATAATAATGCATTATAATATTTAGTGTAGAAAAATCCAGCCTTGGTCATAAAAAATAGTCTGAGCCACCAAAAAAAAAAAAAAATAATGGTGGCAAGTTGGAAAGAGATAAGTACTGTATTTCATTTTAATTAGATAAAAGAAATCATAGCATAATGGCATATATTTTAATCTTTCAGAATGAATGAATTTAAAAATTAGTAAACCTCTGTAATTGGTTGGATCATTATTTTATTTGGGATGAAGATTATGTTCCGGAACATTTATTCTTTAAAAACTAGCAAATATAGAGATTTTATATGCAAGTAAGTGTATTTTTGTTCAAAGTAGAGGCGATAACTAAAAATTGTCTATAAACCCTTCTTTGCAAATTGCTGTCAGCTCCCACAATCTTTTACTTTTATTTTCAAGATCCTCTGTAGTTGCCAATTGTATCCTTTTAGTGTAGATAATGGCTTTCTTGTAGAGATCATTAATCCTTTCTCTCTCTTCCTCTATTAAATTAACTTTACAATCCCCAATGTATTCGAACTGAAATATCCACTATCTTCATATCTTTATCTGTGGCAGGCACAACTATTTGTTTAAACACATATTCTTTTTTTAATTCTTCTTACTAACTGAACCATAGTGTTTTTCAGGGCAAAAATCTTCAGATACTCACTCTTCCTGGCTCCCTTGCAGCTAGTACTGGCTATGTGCCACAGGTCTAGCAACTAAGATCTAAGTAGAAGTCTGGGGGATGTTTCTTAGTAAGCTTTTGTTTTCCTAAAAGAAAATTATGTAAGCTGGTGAAGCCCCTTCGTTTTTATTCTTGCCACAAAGGCCGATGTAATGAGAATGAAAGCCAATATGCTGAGTGTGGCAGCAAGGAAAGAGAGGGAAAGCCTGGGTCCCAGTAGTATCACTTAGCAGCTGAATCAATACCAGCAAGCACAGATCTCTAAACTTCCTGTTATCTGACAGAAAAAGAAATCTGTTTGCTTCACCTGCTGCATGTCAGTTGCTCTGTTTCTTGCAGCTACCTTAGCCAACCATATTCCTACAAGCACATTTACAGTTGAGTATTGTCGGAGAAGATCAACCTTTGTGATTGGTCTCTATTTTAATTCATACTTAAAGAAAACATGATTTCAGCTTTCAGTTTTATTATGCTTTCCAGGTAAGGGTGAGGTTTTTTTGTTTTGTTTTTTTGGTTTGGTTTGGTTAATCTTTTCTCTCCTCTTGACAACCTGAAAAAATCACTCAAACCTTGTTCAGAAAATGGAAGCCCTCGGGAACATTCTCCCCTACCCTCCGCCACCTCTGTCTTCTTCCTGCATCACTACCCATCGTCCTCACCTGGCCAAGGAAAAGTGTGCCCCCGCCTCCCTTGAAGGCAGGTCTTCCTTTCCTGCTTGGAACCTGCATGGCCTCTGCCCTCCACCGTGACGTTGCTGCTTTCTTTTCTCCTCTTTGTTCCGTGTCTTCGATGTGTCTTTTGCTATTAGATCATTACATCAGAACATAAAAAGATTCTTGTACTTTTCATCTTTATAAAAACTTGCCTGACCTTCACCCTCCTTTAGCTTCTGACCCATTTCTCTTCTCTCTTCCCAAACAACCTGAGAATATTCTACACATATTGTCTCCATTTTCTAAAATCCTTTTTCAGCCATTACAATTATGCTTATCTTCCTACAAGCTCACTAAAACCACTTATTTTTTCCAAATACCAGTCTCCTGTGTAGATGAATTCACTGGACTGTGTGTTTTTTTTTTTTTTTTTTTTTTTACTGTTAGCAACATTTGGTACCATTTACCATTCTTTCCTGATATGCCTTCTTGGTTTTCATTTGTTTGTTTTTAAAACTATGTTCTCAGTTTTGCTCCCTCCTTTTCTAGCTGCTGCTTTCTGCCTTTTCCTTTTCCACAAGATCTGCAAAATATTAAAATTTCAAGGCTAAGTCTTAGACCCACTTTATTGTATATCTATATTTCTCCCTAAATGATACCATTTTTCAAAGTGAACACATGTAACCGTGCTTTCTCCTCTAAGCTCCAGGCTTTTATATTGAAATGCCCATTTGACACTGAGTTATACACTTTACTTTGTCACCCATTGCTTTATGAACATGGTTCCTTTGCTCATAACTGTTACACCTGTGCAACTGTCATTAGTATACCTGGGTGTTCATGCTTACAAATACACATATGTTGTTATTGCCCACTTTATTGTGTAAAATGGCCTATGAAGTGTTCCGTCATGTTTCCCAAATAATTCCCTTTTTAAAAATGTCAATATTTATCTTTTAAATAATTTTTTAGTATTTTTTCCAAAATTGTTTTTGGGATTTTGATCTTTTAGGATTGTGATTTTTCAAGATTTTAGACTTTAGAGATTTTGATCTTTTGAGATTTCAACATTTGGGATTATGGCATTCAGGATTGTGTCTTTCAAGATTATGGCCTAAACCTGGGGAGGGGAATGTAGTTTTGATATTCAAGGAGCAGAGGAGGGATTTCTGCGGTGCTGGTAAAGTTCTGTTTCTTGCCTTACATTTGTTTTCACAGCTACTTACTTTCTAATAATCTATAATTTTATGCTCTGTGTACCTTTATATATATAAATGCATTAAATATTTATCTCTATATAAATATCTATGTGTTATATTTCACAATAAAATACACAAATATTAAATATATAAATAACTTCCCTGAATAAAACCATTGTGCGTAGAATGAAATCCAAACATGTTCTTGTGGCTGACAAGACTCTGCAGGAGCTGGCTGGACTCCTTTGCAACCTCATCATCTTGCAGCCCTTCTTGCTTGTTAACCACACGGACTGAATCTCGCGTGCTTTCTGCCACTCCCTCGAATGCACCAAGCTCTCTGCCTGCTGTTCCCTCTTAAAGCCCTCGCCAGGATCTTTGTTGAGCTTCCTCTTATCCTAAGTCTTAGGTTAAAATGTCATTCCTTCTGAAAAGTGATCCTATATAAAAGTTCAACCTTTTGTCCTCTGGCATATTGCCCTGCTTATTTCTTTCTTTGCCCTTAAGATAATTTGCCATCTCTTTGGAACTGCTTACTAATGTGCTGACTATACTCCCGACTATGACTATATTGGAGATCCTGGGAGGGCAGAGATCTTTCTGCTTGTTTGTGTTACTGTGACTCTAGTGGGGAGCCTGCAGTAATGCTTAGCTAAACATCATTGCAGGAAGAAAATCCATAGATTGTGCTTAGAGTCATAAGAAGACATCTGATTAGATGACATATTTGCGTAATATTAACTATGATGAAGGAGGAGGAGGAGGACAAAGAAAAGGAGAAAGAAGTAGAAGATAAACTAGAATTACATTTTGTGCACTTGCTGTATACATACAGGGGTGAAGGTGAAGACTGAGAAGGTGGTTTGGCCATAGTGGGTGAACATAAGGTAGACTGATAGGGACTGCCAGCTGGCTTTTCCTGTGTGTGTGTCTTCTGTGGATCATATCTAACTGTATAGGGATGAATTCAGCCATTTATTTCCAGATTATCCTTATAAGAAGGTATTAACCAGAATTCCTTTCAATTTTTCACCACAAAGCACCAACAGTGGTTCTTCTTTGCTCTAAGAAAGACTGCCATCTGTCCTCATGATGACTTTCGCTCAACTGACATCTGCCTTGAGTGTGAGATGCTCAGAACCTAGAACTGTAATTCCCTGGGACCCTTTAAACCTCGGGCCCTCAGACATCGACCTGGCCTCTTTGTGAGGGTGGCCACCTAAATTCCAATCCTCCAGTAGATTATGCAATCACAAGAGCTTTGTCAATCTGCATAAAGCATCTGAATGCTAATGAAATGGCACAGCACATTAATTAGACTGTCAAAAGATCAGTCTTAAAAGCTCAGTTTCTCTTCTCTTCATTTATTTTCAAACAAAAGAGCAGCAGCACATTAGGAATAAAATCAGAATGCTAATTAGTTTCAATTCAGTAAATTTCCAAACACAGGTTCCTCATATCCATAAACCATATTTTAAAAATAATTTCACAATATTAAGCTTTACCTCTTTTTTCTATTAATCATAAGGAAAAACACTTTAAGGTGGCTAACATACACATGTACTCTGAAGAGATTTCAATAGCGATGTATTAATAACACTAAAGCAGCCAATAAAATATTGGTCTTAAAGAGAAAAAAATCATTTTCCCATGATATGTAGTTACAGAATTGATATCTGATATCTAGTGTATATATTTAAATGAAGGGGTGTCTCAAAGAGAACAAAATCATTTTTCCATGTTGATTGCTCATCAGGATTGATGTCTGGTATCAAGTCTATAAATTTAAATATAGGAAATATCAATTTTGTTACAAAATAAGATTAGAAAATTAAAACTGTCAAATTTTATAGTACTTATTTCAGGCTGAGTAATATAACCCAAAAATTCATTAAGAAATGTATTTTTTTAAGAAAAGAAAGTTTAATTGGAAATATCAGAGTATAAGTTATTAATTTAACCATTATAAAAACAATCAGGAGCAATTGGGAAGAAACCCACTGATGTTAATTATCTATTTAAATCAACTTGTAATCAACTGTCACTAAAAGGGAGTGTGAAGTACCAAATATTACTAAACAAAAACAAAATGTAAGTGAAGATTTGGGGACAGTTTTGAGATTGCCACTTCATTTTATGGCTTTGCTGCTGCTGCTAGGCAGATAGAACTTTCTGGCCCTATTAGGTGTTCCCAAAGAAACTTACATACTGAAACACTCCCAAAATAAAATGAATAAAAATTGTGGGCTATCCTCTCTAAACCAGATACATTTGATCATTTAATTTCTTTTGAGACCCTGATAGCAATACACATATTTTTCTTCATGGTATTATGATGTTGTCTTATATTGTTTGTAGATTATTTGAAAACTACAAAAAACACAAAGAAAAGTAAACATCACCCATAAGTATATCACTAAAAATATTTTGTTGTATTTCCTTATAGTCTATATATATAGTATATACTTTTATCTTATATATATCTGATATGATTATATTTTTAAATATTAGATTATATCATACTTTAAAAATAATCATTTTATAGAGGTATAATTTACATGAAATAGAATTCACTCATTTTCATACTAAGCCATTCATGATTCCTCAAAGTAGTCCTATATGGTTATAGTTTATTATCTTCTGATATACTACTAAATATAGTTTACCAAAGTTTTATCAGAATTTGAATCTATTTATGTTTGAGTTAGGTTTATACTTTTCTTATTGTTTTTTATTTCAAAATATTAAGGTGGTACAAATGTTTTAGGTTATATGGATCATTTGTATAATGCTTGAGTCCTGGCTATAGGTCTGCTCATCACTCGAATAGTGTACATAGTACCCATAAGGTTGGTTTATTTTACTCCCTCAGATTGCTTTCCACTGAGTTCTACTTCCCTCTGTGAATTTATGTGCTCATCGGTTAGTTCCATTTTAATAGTGAGTACACGTGGTGTTTGTTTTTCCATTCTTACAATACTGCACTTGGGAGAATGGTCTCCAATTCCATCCAGATTGTTGCAAAAGGTATTAATTCCTCTTTTTATGTCTGAGTAGTACTCCATGGTATAAATAAACCACATTTTTTTAATCCACCCATGAATTGATGGGCACTTGGATTGATCCCACACATTTGCAACTGTGAACTGTGTTGCAATAAACATTCGAGTGTAGGTGTCTTTCTGATAAAATTACTTCTTTTCCTTTGAATAAACACCCAGTGGAGGAATTGATGGATCTAATGGTAGGTCTTTTAGTTCTTTGAGGAATTTCCATAGTGTTTTCCATAGAGGCTGTACTAATTTGTAGTCCCACCAACAGTCTATAAGCATTCCTTTCTCTCCACATCCACACCAGCATCAATTGTTTTTGGACTTTTTAATAAAAACCATTGTAACTGGGATAAGGTGAGATCTTATTGTGATTTTAATTTGCATTTCCCTGATGATAAGGGGAATTGAGCATTTTTTCATGTTTCTTGGCCATTTGTATTTCTTTTGGGAAGTATCTGTTTATGTCCTTTGTGTACTTTTTAATAGGGTTGTGTTTTTTTTTTTCTTGCTGATTTGCTTCAGTTCTTTCTAAATTCTGGTTATTACCCCTTTATTGGATGTGTAGTTTGTGAATATTTTCTTCCAATCTGTAAGTTGTCTGTTTGCTCTATTGATTATTTCCTTAGCTGTACAGAAACTTTTTAGTTTAATCAAATCCCATTTATTTATTTTTGTTGCTGCTGTGATTGCTTTGGGGGTCTTCTTCATAAATTCTTTGCCTAGGCTGATGTCTATAACAGTTTTCTCAACATTTTCTTCTATAATTCTTAAGGTTTCACGCCTTAGGTTTAAGTCTGTTATCCATCGTGAGTTGATTTTTGTGAGAGGTGAGAAGTGGGGATCCAATTTCAATCTTAGTTTTCCCAGCACCATTTATTGAATACGGATTCTTTTCCCAAATGTATATTTTTGTCTGCTTTGTCAAAGATTAGATGACAATATGAGGATGGTTTTATATCTGGGTTCTCAGTCCTCCTCCAAAGGTCTATATGTCTGTTCTTATGCTTGTACTATGCTGTTTTGGTTACTATAGCCTTGTAATATAGCTTGAAGT